>WNNJ02000301.1:0-70434 GCA_012934845.2 Pomphorhynchus laevis
CACATCAACATTATTAATTATTTTGTAATTTTATAATATTACAGATTTTTGTATTTATCACGTCCGTTTTTTAACAGGTCGGCAAATTAAGAAACAAGTTGTGTTTTATTCATCCTCCGTCAATATTTTAAAATTGTAATAGGTTATTTAATATATTATGACATCATAATTATTAATTATTAATATAATTTTTTAATATAGCAGATTTATGTATTTCTCACATCGGTTTTTTAACAGGAGGTCAAATGAAGAAGCAAATTGTGTTTTATTATTCTTCCGTCAATACATTAAAACAGTAATACGTTATTTTATTTATTATCACATCATAATTATAAATTATTATATAATTTTATAATATTACAGATTTATGTATTTCTCATGTCTGTTTGTTAACAGGTAGTCAAATGAAGAAGCAAATTGTGTTTTATTAATCCTCCGTCAATACATTAAAACAGTAATACTTTATTTAATATATTATCACATCATAATTATAAATTATTATATAATTTTATAATATTACAGATTTATGTATTTCTCATGTCCGTTTGTTAACAGGTAGTCAAATGAAGAAGCAAATTGTGTTTTATTAATCCTCCGTCAACACATTAAAATTGTAATACGTTATTTAATATATTATCACATCATAATTATAAATTGTTTTATAATTTTTTAATATTACAGATTTATGTATTTCTCATGTCCGTTTATTAACAGGTAGTCAAATGAAGAAGCATGTGGTGTTTTATTCATTTTCCGTCAATATTTTAAAATTGTAATACGTTATTTAATATATTATCACATCATAATTATAAATTATTTTATAATTTTTTAATATAACAGATTTATGTATTTCTCACGTCCGTTTATTATCAGGTAGTCAAATGAAGAAGCAAATTGTGTTTTATTAATCCTCCGTCAATATTTTAAAATTGTAATACGTTGTTTAATATATTTTCCCATCATAATTATAAAATATTTTATAATTTTTTAATATTACAGATTTATGTATTTCTCATGTCCGTTTTTTAACAGGTAGTCAAATGAAAAAGCAAATTGTGTTTTTTAGATCCTTTGTCAATATTTTAATATTGTAATACGTGTTTAATATATTATCACATCATAATTATAAATTATTTTATAATTTTTTAATATTACAGATTTATGTATTTCTCATGTTTGTTTATTAACAGGTAGTCAAATGAAGAAGCAAGTTGTGTTTTATAAATCCTTTGTCAATATTTTAATATTGTAATACGTGTTTAATATATTATCACATCAAAATTATAAATTATTTTATAATTTTTTTAATATGACTGATTTATGTATTTCTCATGTCTGTTTAGAATCAGGTAGTCAAATAAAGAAGCAAAATGTGTTTTATTCATCCTCTGTCAATATTTTAAAATTGTTATACGTTATTTAATATTTTAACACATCATAATTATAAATTATTATTTAATTTTATAATATTACAGATTTATGTATTTCTCATGTCTGTTTATTAACAGGTAGTCAAATAAAGAAGCAAATTGTGTTTTAATAGTCCTTTGTCAATATTTTAAAATTGTAATAAGTTATTTAATATATTATCACATCTTAATTATAAATTAATTTTTAATTATATAATATTATTTATAATTCATATATTATGTATTATTTATAATTTTATGTATGTCTCATGTTCGTTAATTAACAGATAGTCAAATAAAGGAGCAAATTGTGTATTATTAATCCTCCATCAACATTTAAAAATTGTAATACGCTTTTTAATATATTATCACATCATAATTATAAATTATTAAATAATTTTATAATATTACAGATTTATGTATTTCTTATGTCTGTTTATTAACAGGTTGTCAAATGAAGAAGCAAATTGTGTTTTATAGATCCTCCGTCAACACATTAAAATTGTAATACGTTGTTTAATATATTATCACATCATAATTATAAATTATTTTGTAATTTTTTAATATTACAGATTTATGTATTTCTCAAGTCCGTTTATAAACAGTCGTCAAATGAAGAAGCAAATTGTGTTCTATTAATCGTCCGTCAATACATTAAAACTGTAATACTTTATATAATATATTATCACATCATAATTATAAATTATTTTATAATTTTTTAATATTACAGATTTATGTATTTCTCACGTCCGTTTATTAACAGGTAGTCAAATGAAGAAGCAAATATTGTTTTATAATCCTCCGTCAATACATTAAAACAGTAATACGTTATTTAATATATTATCACATCATAATTATAAATTATTATATAATTTTTTAGTATTACAGATTTATGTATTTCTCATGTCCGTTTATTAACAGGTAGTCAAATGAAGAAGCAAATTGTGTTTTATTAATCCTCCGTCAATATTTTAAAATTGTAATGCTTTATTTAATATATTATCACATCAACATTATTAATTATTTTGTAATTTTTTAATATTACAGATTTTTGTATTTCTCATGTCCGTTTATTAACAGGTAGTCAAATGAAGAAGCAAATTGTGTTTTATTCCTCCTCCGTCAATACATTAAAACTGTAATACGTTATTTAATATATTATAACGTCATAATTATAAATTATTTTATAATTTTTTAATATTACAGATTTATGTATTTCTCACGTCCGTTTATTAACAGGTAGTCAAATAAAGAAGCAACATGTGTTTTATTAATCCTCCGTCAATATTTTAAAATTGTAATGCTATATTTAATATATTATCACATCAATATTATTAATTCTTTTGTAATTTTTAAATATTACAGATTTATGTATTTCTCACGTCCGTTTATTAACAGGTAGTCAAATGAAGAAGCAAATTGTGTTTTATTAATCCTCCGTCAATATTTTAAAATTGTAATGCTTTATTTAATATATTATCACATCAACATTATTAATTATTTTGTAATTTTTTAATATTACAGATTTATGTATTTCTCACGCCCGTTTATTAACTGGTAGTCAAATGAAGAAGCAAATTGTGTTTTATTAATCCTCCGTCAATACATTAAAACTGAAATACTTTATTTAATATATTATCACATCACAATTATAAATTATTTTATAATTTTTTAATATTACAGATTTATGTATTTCTTAAGTCCGTTTATTAACAGGTAGTCAAATGAAGAAGCAAATTGTGTTTTATTAATCCTCCGTCAATATTTTAAAATTGTAACGATTATTTAATATATTATCACATCAACATTATTGATTATTTTGTAATTTTTTAATATTACAGATTTATGTATTTCTTATGTCCGTTTATTAACAGGTAGTCAAATGAAGAAGCAAATTGTGTTTTATTAATCCTCCGTCAATACATTAAAACTGTAATAAGTTATTTAATATATTATCACATCATAATTATAAATTATTTTATAATTTTTTCATATTACAGATTTATGTATTTCTCACGTCCGTTTATTAACAGTTAGTCAAATGCAAAAGCAACTTGTGTTTTATTAATCCTCCGTCAATATTTTGAAATTGTAATGCTTTATTTAATATATTATCACATCAACATTATTTATTATTTTGTAATTTTATAATATTGCAGATTTATGTATTTCTCAAATCCGTTTTTTAACAGGTAGTCAAATGAACAAGCAAATTGTGTTTTATTTATCCTCCTTCAACACATTAAAATTGTAATACGTTATTTAATATTTTATCACATCATAATTATAAATTATTTTATTATTTCATAATATTACAGATTTATTTATTTCTCACGTCCGTTTATTGACAGGTAGTCAAATGAAGAAGCAAATTGTGTTTTATTAATCCTAGGTCAAAACATTTAAACTGTAATACGTTTTTTAATATATTATCACATCATAATTATAAATTATTTTATAATTTTTTTTATAATACAGATTTATCTATTCTCACGTCCGTTTATTAACAAGTTGTCAAATGAAGAAGCAAATTGTGTTTTATTAATCCTCCGTCAATATTTTAAAATTGTGATACGTTATTTAATATATTATCACATCATAATTATAAATTGTTTTATAATTTTTTAATATTACAGATTTATGTATTTATCACGTTAGTTTTTTAACAGGTAGTCAAATGAAGAAGCAAGTTGTGTTTTATTCATCCTCCGTCAATATTTTAAAATTGTAATACGTTGTTTAATATATTATCACATCATAATTATTAATTATTTTGTATTTGTTAATATTAAAGATTTATGTATTTCTCATGTCCGTTTATTAACAGGTAGTCAAATGAAGAAGCAAATTGTGTTTTATTAATCCTCCGTAAACACATTAAAATTGTAAATCGTTATTTAATATATTATCACATCATAATTATTAATTATTTTGTAATTTTATAATATTACAGATTTTTGTATTTATCACGTCCGTTTTTTAACAGGTAGTCAAATGAAGAAGCAAGTTGTTTTTTATTTATCCTCCGTAAATATTTTAAAATTGTAATACGTTATTTAATATATTATCACATCATAATTATTAGTTATTTTATAATTTTTTAATATTACAGATTTATGTATTTTCTCATTGCCTTTTGTTAACAGGTAGTCAAATAAAGAAGCAAATTGTGTTTTATTAATCCTCCGTAAACACATTAAAATTGTAATACGTTATTTAATATATTATCACATCATAAATTATAAATTATTTTATATTTTTTTAATATTACAGATTTATGTATTTCTCACGTCCGTTTATTAGTAGGTAGTCAAATGGAGAAGCAAATTGTGTTTTATTAATCCTCCGTCAATCCATTAAAACTGTAATACGTTATTTAATATATTATCACATCAAAATTATAAATTATTTTATAATTTTTTTATATTACAGATTTATGTATTCCTCACGTCCGTTTATTAACAGGAAGTCAAATGAAGAAACAAATTGTGTTTTATTAATCCTCCGTCAATATTTTAAAATTGTAATGCTTTATTTAATATATTATCACATCAACATTATTAATTATTTTGTAATTTGTTAATATTACAGATTTATGTATTTCTCATGTCCGTTTATTAACAGGTAGTCAAATGAAGAAGCAAATTGTGTTTTATTAATCCTCCGTCAATACATTAAAACTGTAAGGGGTTATTTAATATATTGTCACATCATAATTATAAATTATTTTATAATTTTTTAATATTACAGATTTATGTATTTCTCACGTCCGTTATTAACAGGTAGTCAAATGAAGAAGCAAATTGTGTTTTATTAATCCTCCGTCAATATTTTAAAATGTAATGCTTTATTTAATATATTATCACATCAACATTATTAATTATTTTGTAATTTTTTAATATTACAGATTTATGTATTTCTCACGTCCGTTTATTACCAGGTATTCAAATGAAGAAGCAAATTGTGTTTTATTAATCCTCCGTCAACACATTAAAATTGTAATACGTTATTTAATATATTATCACATCATAATTATAAATTGTTTTATAATTTTTTAATATTACAGATTTATGTATTTATCACGTCCGTTTTTTAACAGGTAGTCAAATGAAGAAGCAAGTTGTGTTTTATTCATCCTCCGTCAATATTTTAAAATTGTAATACGTTGTTTAATATATTATCACATCATAATTATTAATTATTTTGTATTTGTTAATATTAAAGATTTATGTATTTCTCATGTCCGTTTATTAACAGGTAGTCAAATGAAGAAGCAAATTGTGTTTTATTAATCCTCCGTAAACACATTAAAATTGTAAATCGTTATTTAATATATTATCACATCATAATTATATATTATTTATAATTTTTTAATATTACAGATTTATGTATTTCTCACGTCCGTTTATTAACAGGTAGTCAAATAAAGAAGCAAATTGTGTTTTATTAAGCCCCTGTCAATACATTAAAACAGTAATAAGTTGTTTAATATATTATCACATCATAATTATAAATTGTTTTATAATTTTTTAATATTACAGATTTATGTATTTCTCACGTCCGTTTATTAACAGGTAGTCAAATGAAGAAGCAAATTGTGTATTATTAATCCTCCGTCAATATTTTAAAATTGTAATGCCTTATTTAATATATTATCACATCAAGATTATAAATTATTTTTTAATTTTTTTAATATTACAGATTTATGTATTTCTCACGTCCGTTTATTAGTAGGTAGTCAAATGAAGAAGCAAATTGTGTTTTATTAATCCTCCGTCAATCCATTAAAACTGTAATACGTTATTTAATATATTATCACATCAAAATTATAAATTATTTTATAATTTTTTTATATTACAGATTTATGTATTTCTCACGTCCGTTTATAAACAGGTAGTCAAATAAAGAAACAAATTGTGTTTTATTAATCCTCCGTCAATATTTTAAAATTGTAATGCTTTATTTAATATATTATCACATCAACATTATTAATTATTTTGTAATTTGTTAATATTACATATTTATGTATTTCTCATGTCTGTTTATTAACAGGTAGTCAAATGAAGAAGCAAATTGGGTTTTATTTATCCTCCGTAAACACGTTAAAATTGTAATACGTTATTTAATATATTATCACCTCATAATTATAAATTATTTGTTTATTTTTTAATACTACAGATTTATGTATTTCTCACGTCCGTTTATTAACAGGTAGTCAAATGAAGAAGCAAATTGTGTTTTATTAATCCTCCGTCAATACATTAAAACTGTAAGGGGTTATTTAATATATTGTCACATCATAATTATAAATTATTTTAAAATTTTTTAATATTACAGATTTATGTATTTCTCACGTCCGTCTATTAACAGGTAGTCAAATGAAGAAGCAAATTGTGTTTTATTCATCCTCCGTCAATACATTAAAACTGTAATAAGTTATTTAATATATTATCACATCATAATTATAAATTATTTTATAATTTTTTCATATTACAGATTTATGTATTTCTCACGTCCGTTTATTAACAGTTAGTCAAATGCAAAAGCAACTTGTGTTTTATTAATCCTCCGTCAATATTTTGAAATTGTAATGCTTTATTTAATATATTATCACATCAACATTATTTATTATTTTGTAATTTTATAATATTGCAGATTTATGTATTTCTCAAATCCGTTTTTTAACAGGTAGTCAAATGAACAAGCAAATTGTGTTTTATTTATCCTCCTTCAACACATTAAAATTGTAATACGTTATTTAATATTTTATCACATCATAATTATAAATTATTTTATTATTTCATAATATTACAGATTTATTTATTTCTCACGTCCGTTTATTGACAGGTAGTCAAATGAAGAAGCAAATTGTGTTTTATTATTCCTAGGTCAAAACATTTAAACTGTAATACGTTTTTTAATATATTATCACATCATAATTATAAATTATTTTATAATTTTTTTTATAATACAGATTTATCTATTCTCACGTCCGTTTATTAACAAGTTGTCAAATGAAGAAGCAAATTGTGTTTTATTAATCCTCCGTCAATATTTTAAAATTGTGATACGTTATTTAATATATTATCACATCATAATTATAAATTGTTTTATAATTTTTTAATATTACAGATTTATGTATTTATCACGTTAGTTTTTTAACAGGTAGTCAAATGAAGAAGCAAGTTGTGTTTTATTCATCCTCCGTCAATATTTTAAAATTGTAATACGTTGTTTAATATATTATCACATCATAATTATTAATTATTTTGTATTTGTTAATATTAAAGATTTATGTATTTCTCATGTCCGTTTATTAACAGGTAGTCAAATGAAGAAGCAAATTGTGTTTTATTAATCCTCCGTAAACACATTAAAATTGTTAATCGTTATTTAATATATTATCACATCATAATTATTAATTATTTTGTAATTTTATAATATTACAGATTTTTGTATTTATCACGCCCGTTTTTTAACAGGTAGTCAAATGAAGAAGCAAGTTGTTTTTTATTTATCCTCCGTAAATATTTTAAAATTGTAATACGTTATTTAATATATTATCACATCATAATTATTAGTTATTTTATAATTTTTTAATATTACAGATTTATGTATTTTCTCATTGCCTTTTGTTAACAGGTAGTCAAATAAAGAAGCAAATTGTGTTTTATTAATCCTCCGTAAACACATTAAAATTGTAATACGTTATTTAATATATTATCACATCATAAATTATAAATTATTTTATATTTTTTTAATATTACAGATTTATGTATTTCTCACGTCCGTTTATTAGTAGGTAGTCAAATGGAGAAGCAAATTGTGTTTTATTAATCCTCCGTCAATCCATTAAAACTGTAATACGTTATTTAATATATTATCACATCAAAATTATAAATTATTTTATAATTTTTTTATATTACAGATTTATGTATTCCTCACGTCCGTTTATTAACAGGAAGTCAAATGAAGAAACAAATTGTGTTTTATTAATCCTCCGTCAATATTTTAAAATTGTAATGCTTTATTTAATATATTATCACATCAACATTATTAATTATTTTGTAATTTGTTAATATTACAGATTTATGTATTTCTCATGTCTGTTTATTAACAGGTAGTCAAATGAAGAAGCAAATTGGGTTTTATTAATCCTCCGTAAACACGTTAAAATTGTAATAAGTTATTTAATATATTATCACCTCATAATTATAAATTATTTGTTTATTTTTTAATACTACAGATTTATGTATTTCTCACGTCCGTTTATTAACAGGTAGTCAAATGAAGAAGCAAATTGTGTTTTATTAATCCTCCGTCAATACATTAAAACTGTAAGGGGTTATTTAATATATTGTCACATCATAATTATAAATTATTTTATAATTTTTTAATATTACAGATTTATGTATTTCTCACGTCCGTCTATTAACAGGTAGTCAAATGAAGAAGCAAATTGTGTTTTATTAATCCTCCGTCAATATTTTAAAATTGTAATGCTTTATTTAATATATTATCACATCAACATTATTAATTATTTTGTAATTTTTTAATATTACAGATTTATGTATTTCTCACGTCCGTTTATTACCAGGTATTCAAATGAAGAAGCAAATTGTGTTTTATTAATCCTCCGTCAACACATTAAAATTGTAATACGTTATTTAATATATTATCACATCATAATTATAAATTGTTTTATAATTTTTTAATATTACAGATTTATGTATTTATCACGTCCGTTTTTTAACAGGTAGTCAAATGAAGAAGCAAGTTGTGTTTTATTCATCCTCCGTCAATATTTTAAAATTGTAATACGTTGTTTAATATATTATCACATCATAATTATTAATTATTTTGTATTTGTTAATATTAAAGATTTATGTATTTCTCATGTCCGTTTATTAACAGGTAGTCAAATGAAGAAGCAAATTGTGTTTTATTAATCCTCCGTAAACACATTAAAATTGTAAATCGTTATTTAATATATTATCACATCATAATTATATATTATTTATAATTTTTTAATATTACAGATTTATGTATTTCTCACGTCCGTTTATTAACAGGTAGTCAAATAAAGAAGCAAATTGTGTTTTATTAAGCCCCTGTCAATACATTAAAACAGTAATAAGTTGTTTAATATATTATCACATCATAATTATAAATTGTTTTATAATTTTTTAATATTACAGATTTATGTATTTCTCACGTCCGTTTATTAACAGGTAGTCAAATGAAGAAGCAAATTGTGTATTATTAATCCTCCGTCAATATTTTAAAATTGTAATGCCTTATTTAATATATTATCACATCAAGATTATAAATTATTTTTTAATTTTTTTAATATTACAGATTTATGTATTTCTCACGTCCGTTTATTAGTAGGTAGTCAAATGAAGAAGCAAATTGTGTTTTATTAATCCTCCGTCAATCCATTAAAACTGTAATACGTTATTTAATATATTATCACATCAAAATTATAAATTATTTTATAATTTTTTTATATTACAGATTTATGTATTTCTCACGTCCGTTTATAAACAGGTAGTCAAATAAAGAAACAAATTGTGTTTTATTAATCCTCCGTCAATATTTTAAAATTGTAATGCTTTATTTAATATATTATCACATCAACATTATTAATTATTTTGTAATTTGTTAATATTACATATTTATGTATTTCTCATGTCTGTTTATTAACAGGTAGTCAAATGAAGAAGCAAATTGGGTTTTATTTATCCTCCGTAAACACGTTAAAATTGTAATACGTTATTTAATATATTATCACCTCATAATTATAAATTATTTGTTTATTTTTTAATACTACAGATTTATGTATTTCTCACGTCCGTTTATTAACAGGTAGTCAAATGAAGAAGCAAATTGTGTTTTATTAATCCTCCGTCAATACATTAAAACTGTAAGGGGTTATTTAATATATTGTCACATCATAATTATAAATTATTTTAAAATTTTTTAATATTACAGATTTATGTATTTCTCACGTCCGTCTATTAACAGGTAGTCAAATGAAGAAGCAAATTGTGTTTTATTAATCCTCCGTCAATATTTTAAAATTGTAATGCTTTATTTAATATATTATCACATCAACATTATTAATTATTTTGTAATTTTAATATTACAGATTTTTTTATTTATAACTTCCGTTTTTTAACAGGTAGTCAAATGAAGAAGCAAGTTGTCTTTTATTCATCCTCCGTCAATACATTAAAACTGTAAGGGGTTATTTAATATATTGTCACATCATAATTATAAATTATTATATAATTTTATAATATCACAGATTTATGTATTTCTCATGTCCGTTTAAAAACAGGTAGTCAAATAAAGAAGAAAATTTTGTTTTACTAATCCTCCGTCAACACATTAAAATTGTAATACGTTATTTAATATATTATCACATCATAATTATCAATTATTTTATAATTTTTTAATATTACAGATTTATGTATTTCTCACGTCCGTTTATTAACAAGTTGTCAAATGAAGAAGCAAATTGTGTTTGATAAATCCTCCGTCAATATTTTAAAATTGTGATACGTTATTTAATATATTATCACATCATAATTATAAATTGTTTTATAATTTTTTAATATTACAGATTTATGTATTTCTCACGTCCGTTTATTAACAGGTAGTCAAATGAAGAAGCAAATTGTGTTTTATTAATCCTCCGTAAACACATTAAAATTGTAATACGTTATTAAATATATTATCACATTATAATTATAAATTATTTATAATTTTTTAATATAAAAGATTTATGTATTTCTCACGTCCGTTTATTAACAGGTAGTCAAATAATGAAGCAAATTGTGTTTTATTAATCCTCCGTCAATACATTAAAACAGTAATAAGTTATTTAATATATTATCACATCATAATTATAAATTGTTTTATAATTTTTTAATATTACAGATTTATGTATTTCTCACGTCCGTTTATAAACAGGTAGTCAAATGAAGTAGCAAGTTGTGTTTTATTCATCCTCCGTCAATATTTTAAAATTGTAATACGTTATTTAATATATTATCACATTATAATTATAAATTATTTTATAATTTTTTAATATTACAGATTTTTAATTTCTCACGTCCGTTTATTAACAGGTAGTCAAATGAAGAACCAAATTTTGTTTTATTAATCCTCCGTCAATACATAAAAACTGTAATACGTTATTTAATATATTATCACATCAAAATTATAAATTGTTTTATAATTTTTTAATATTACAGATTTATGTATTTCTCACGTCCGTTTATAAACAGGTAGTCAAATGAAGAAGCAAATTGTGTTTTATTAATCCTCCGTCAATATTTAAAATTGTTATGCTTTTTTTAATATATTATCACATCAACATTATTAATTATTTTGTAATTTTATAATATTACATATTTATGTATTTATCACGTCCGTTTTTTAACAGGTAGTCAAATAAAGAAGCAAGTTGTGTTTTATTCATCCTCCGTCAATATTTTAAAATTGAAATACGTTTTTTAATATATTATCACATCATAATTATTAATTATTTTTTTATTTCATAATATTATGTATAATTTATATATTATGTATTATTTATAATTTTATGTATGTCTCATGTCCGTTTATTAACAGGTAGTCAAATGAAGGAGCAAATTGTGTTTTATAAATCTTCCGTCAATATTTTAAAATTGTAATACGTTATTTAATATATTATCACATCACAATTATATTTTTTTTTATAATTCTATAATATAATGTGTAATTTATATATTATGTATTATTTATAATATTATGTATTTCTCATGTTCGTTTATTAACAGGTAGTCAAATGAAGGAGCAAATTGTGTTTTATTAATCCTCCGTCAATATTTTAAAATTGTAAAACGTTATTTAATATATTATCACATCATAATTAAAAATTATTATTTAATTTTTTAATATTACAGATTTATGTTTTTTTAATGTCCGTTTAATATAAGGTAGTTAAATGAAAAAGCAAATTGTGTTTTATTCATCCTCCGTCAATATTTTAAAAGCGTAATGCATTATTTAATATATTATCACATCAAAATTATAAATTATTTTATAATTTTTTTAATATTACAGATTTATGTATTTCTTATGTCCGTTTATAAACAGTTAGTCAAATAAAAAAGCAAATTGGGTTTTATTTATCCTCCTACAATATTTTAAAATTGTAATACGTTATTTACTATATTATCAAATCATAATTATTAATTATTTTATAATTTAATAATATTACAGATATTTGTATTTCTCATGTCCCTTTTTATTACAGGTAGTCAAATGAAGAAGAAAATTTTGTTTTATTAATCCTCGGTCAACACATTAAAATTGTATTACGTTATTAAATATATTGTCACATCATAATTATAAATTATTTTATAATTTTATAATATTACAGTTTTTTGTATTTCTCACGTTCGTTTATTAACAGGTAGTCAAATGAAGAAGCAAATTGTGTTTAATTAAGCCCCTGTCAATACATTAAAACTGTAATACGTTATTTAATATATTATCACATCATAATTATAAATTATTTTATAATTTTTTAATATTACAGATTTATGTATATCTCACGTCCGTTTTTTAACAGGTAGTCAAGTGAAGAAGCAAGTTGTGTTTTATTCATCCTCCGTCAATATTTTAAAATTGTAATGCCTTATTTAATATATTATCACATCAAAATTATTAATTATTTTATAATTTTTTTAATATTACAGATTTATGTATTTCTCATGTCCGTTTATAAACAGTTAGTAAAATAAAGAGGCAAATGTTGTTTTATTCATCCTTCCACAATATTTTAAAATTGTAATACGTTATTTAATATTTTATCACATCATAATTATTAATTATTTTATAATTTTTTAATATTACAGATTTATGTATTTCTTATGTCCGTTTATTAACAGGTAGTCAAATGAAGAAGCAAATTGTGTTTTATTCATCCTCCGTCAAACATTAAAACTGTAATAAGTTATTTAATATATTATCACATCATAATTATAAATTATTTTATAATTTTTTCATATTACAGATTTATGTATTTCTCACGTCCGTTTATTAACAGTTAGTCAAATGCAAAAGCAACTTGTGTTTTATTAATCCTCCGTCAATATTTTGAAATTGTAATGCTTTATTTAATATATTATCACATCAACATTATTAATTATTTTGTAATTTTATAATATTACAGATTTTTGTATTTATCACGTCCGTTTATTAACAGGTAGTCAAATGAAGAAGCAAATTGTGTTTTATTAATCCTCCGTCAATATTTTAAAATGTAATGCTTTATTTAATATATTATCACATCAACATTATTTATTATTTTGTAATTTGTTAATATTACATATTTATGTATTTCTCATGTCTGTTTATTAACAGGTAGTCAAATGAAGAAGCAAATTGGGTTTTATTAATCCTCCGTAAACACGTTAAAATTGTAATACGTTATTTAATATATTATCACCTCATAATTATAAATTATTTGTTTATTTTTTAATACTACAGATTTATGTATTTCTCAGTCCGTTTATTAACAGGTAGTCAAATGAAGAAGCAAATTGTGTTTTATTAATCCTCCGTCAATACATTAAAACTGTAAGGGGTTATTTAATATATTGTCACATCATAATTATAAATTATTTTAAAATTTTTTAATATTACAGATTTATGTATTTCTCACGTCCGTTTATTAACAGGTAGTCAAATGAAGAAGCAAATTGTGTTTTATTAATCCTCCGTCAATATTTTAAAATTGTAATGCTTTATTTAATATATTATCACATCAACATTATTAATTATTTTGTAATTTTAATATTACAGATTTTTTTATTTATAACTTCCGTTTTTTAACAGGTAGTCAAATGAAGAAGCAAGTTGTCTTTTATTCATCCTCCGTCAATACATTAAAACTGTAAGGGGTTATTTAATATATTGTCACATCATAATTATAAATTATTATATAATTTTATAATATCACAGATTTATGTATTTCTCATGTCCGTTTAATAACAGGTAGTCAAATAAAGAAGAAAATTTTGTTTTACTAATCCTCCGTCAACACATTAAAATTGTAATACGTTATTTAATATATTATCACATCATAATTATCAATTATTTTATAATTTTTTAATATTACAGATTTATGTATTTCTCACGTCCGTTTATTAACAAGTTGTCAAATGAAGAAGCAAATTGTGTTTGATAAATCCTCCGTCAATATTTTAAAATTGTGATACGTTATTTAATATATTATCACATCATAATTATAAATTGTTTTATAATTTTTTAATATTACAGATTTATGTATTTATCACGTCTGTTTTTTAACAGGTAGTCAAATGAAGAAGCAAGTTGTGTTTTATTCATCCTCCGTCAATATTTTAAAATTGTAATACGTTGTTTAATATATTATCACATCATAATTATTAATTATTTTGTATTTGTTAATATTAAAGATTTATGTATTTCTCATGTCCGTTTATTAACAGGTAGTCAAATGAAGAAGCAAATTGTGTTTTATTAATCCTCCGTCAATATTTTGAAATTGTAATGCTTAATTTAATATATTATCACATCAACATTATTAATTATTTTGTAATTTTATAATATTACAGATTTTTTATTTATCACGTCCGTTTTTTAACACGTAGCCAAATAAAAGAGCAAGTTGTGTTTTATTCATCTTCTGCCAATATTTTAAAATTGTAATAGGTTATTTAATATATTATGACATCATAATTATTAATTATTTATAAAAAATTTTAATATTGCAGATTTATGTATTTCTCACATCCGTTTTTTAACAGGTAGTCAAATGAACAAGCAAATTGTGTTTTATTAATCCTCCGTCAATACATTAAAACAGTAATACGTTATTTAATATATTATCACATCATAATTATAAATAAATTTATAATTTTATAATATAAAATATTTATGTATTTCTCATGTCCGTTTATTAACAGGTAGTCAAATGAAGAAGCAAATTGTGTTTTATAAATCCTCCGCACAACACATTTAAATTGTAATACGTTATTTAATATCTTATCACATTATAATTATAAATTATTTTATAATTTTTTAATATTACAGATTTTTTATTTCTCATGTCCGTTTATTAACAGGTAGTCAAATGAAGAACCAAATTTTGTTTTATTAATCCTCCGTCAATACATAAAAACTGAAATACGTTATTTAATATATTATCACATCAAAATTATAAATTGTTTTATAATTTTTTAATATTACAGATTTATGTATTTCTCACTTCCGTTTATTAACAGGTAGTCAAATGAAGAAGCAAATTGTGTTTTATTAATCCTCCGTCAATATTTAAAATTGTAATGCTCGTTTTAATATATTATCACATCAACATTATTAATTATTTTGTAATTTTATAATATTACATGTTTATGTATTTATCACGTCCGTTTTTTAACAGGTAGTCAAATGAAGAAGCAAGTTGTGTTTTATTCATCCTCCGTCAATATTTTAAAATTGTAATACGTTTTTTAATATATTATCACATCATAATTATTAATTATTTTTTTATTTCATAATATTATGTATAATTTATATATTATGTATTATTTATAATTTTATGTATGTCTCATGTCCGTTTATTAACAGGTAGTCAAATGAAGGAGCAAATTGTGTTTTATAAATCTTCCGTCAATATTTTAAAATTGTAATACGTTATTTAATATATTATCACATCATAATTAAAAATTATTATTTAATTTTATAATATTACAGATTTATGTTTTTTAATGTCCGTTTAACATTAGGTAGTTAAATGAAAAAGCAAATTGTGTTTTATTCATCCTCTGTCGATATTTTAAAAGCGTAATGCATTATTTAATATATTATCACATCAAAATTATAAATTATTTTATAATTTTTTTAATATTACAGATTTATGTATTTCTCATGTCCGTTTATAAACATTTAGTCAAATAAAAAAGCAAATTGTGTTTTATTCATCCCCCTACAATATTTTAAAATTGTAATACGTTATTTAATATATTATCAAATCATAATTATTAATTATTTTTTAATTTAATAATATTACAGATATTTGTATTTCTCATGTCCGTTTTTTTACAGTTAGTCAAATAAAGAAGAAAATTTTGTTTTTTTAATCCTCGGTCAACACATTAAAATTGTATTACGTTATTAAATATATTGTCACATCATAATTATAAATTATTTTATAATTTTATAATATTACAGATTTATGTATTTCTCACGTTCGTTTATTAACAGATAGTCAAATGAAGAAGCAAATTGTGTTTTATTAAGCCCCTGTCAATACATTAAAACTGTAATACGTTATTTAATATATTATCACATCATAATTATAAATTATTTTATAATTTTTTAATATTACAGATTTATGTATATCTCACGTCCGTTTTTTAACAGGTAGTCAAGTGAAGAAGCAAGTTGTGTTTTATTCATCCTCCGTCAATATTTTAAAATTGTAATGCCTTATTTAATATATTATCAAATCAAAATTATAAATTATTTTATAATTTTTTTAATATTACAGATTTATGTATTACTCACGTCCGTTTATTAGTAGGTAGTCAAATGAAGAAGCAAATTGTGTTTTATTAATCCTCCGTCAATCCATTAAAACTGTAATACGTTATTTAATATATTATCACATCAAAATTATAAATTATTTTATAATTTTTTTATATTACAGATTTATGTATTTCTCACGTCCGTTTATAAACAGGTAGTCAAATGAAGAAACAAATTGTGTTTTATTAATTTTCCGTCAATATTTTAAAATTGAAATGCTTTATTTAATATATTATCACATCAACATTATTAATTATTTTGTAATTTGTTAATATTACAGATTTATGTATTTCTCATGTGGGTTTATTAACAGGTAGTCAAATGAAGAAGCAAATTGGGTTTTATTAATCCTCCGTAAACACGTTAAAATTGTAATACGTTATTTAATATATTATCACCTCATAATTATAAATTATTTGTTTATTTTTAAATACTACAGATTTATGTATTTCTCACGTCCGTTTATTAACAGGTAGTCAAATGAAGAAGCAAATTGTGTTTTATTAATCCTCCGTCAATACATTAAAACTGTAAGGGGTTATTTAATATATTGTCACATCATAATTATAAATTATTTTATAATTTTTTAATATTACAGATTTATGTATTTCTCACGTCCGTCTATTAACAGGTAGTCAAATGAAGAAGCAAATTGTGTTTTATTAATCCTCCGTCAATATTTTAAAATTGTAATGTTTTTTTTAATATATTATCACATCAACATTATTAATTATTTTGTAATTTTAATATTACAGATTTTTTTATTTATAACTTCTGTTTTTTAACAGGTAGTCAAATGAAGAAGCAAGTTGTCTTTTATTCATCCTCCGTCAATACATTAAAACTGTAAGGGGTTATTTAATATATTGTCACATCATAATTATAAATTATTATATAATTTTATAATATCACAGATTTATGTATTTCTCATGTCCGTTTAATAACAGGTAGTCAAATAAAGAAGAAAATTTTGTTTTACTAATCCTCCGTCAACACATTAAAATTGTAATACGTTATTTAATATATTATCACATCATAATTATCAATTATTTTATAATTTTTTAATATTACAGATTTATGTATTTCTCACGTCCGTTTATTAACAAGTTGTCAAATGAAGAAGCAAATTGTGTTTGATTAATCCTCCGTCAATATTTTAAAATTGTGATACGTTATTTAATATATTATCACATCATAATTATAAATTGTTTTATAATTTTTTAATATTACAGATTTATGTATTTATCACGTCCGTTTTTTAACAGGTAGTCAAATGAAGAAGCAAGTTGTGTTTTATTCATCCTCCGTCAATATTTTAAAATTGTAATACGTTGTTTAATATATTATCACATCATAATTATTAATTATTTTGTATTTGTTAATATTAAAGATTTATGTATTTCTCATGTCCGTTTATTAACAGGTAGTCAAATGAAGAAGCAAATTGTGTTTTATTAATCCTCCGTAAACACATTAAAATTGTAATACGTTATTAAATATATTATCACATTATAATTATAAATTATTTATAATTTTTTAATACTACAGATTTATGTATTTCTCACGTCCGTTTATTAACAGGTAGTCAAAGTAAGAAGCAAATTGTGTTTTATTAATCCTCCGTAAACACATTAAAATTTTAATACGTTATTAAATATATTATCACATTATAATTATAAATTATTTTATAATTTTTTAATATTACAGATTTTTTATTTCTCATGTCCGTTTATTAACAGGTAGTCAAATGAAGAACCAAATTTTGTTTTATTAATCCTCCGTCAATACATAAAAACTGTAATACGTTATTTAATATATTATCACATCAAAATTATAAATTGTTTTATAATTTTTTAATATTACAGATTTATGTATTTCTCACTTCCGTTTATAAACAGGTAGTCAAATGAAA
The DNA here is from genome assembly GCA_012934845.2 of Pomphorhynchus laevis. NCBI lineage: Eukaryota > Metazoa > Acanthocephala > Palaeacanthocephala > Echinorhynchida > Pomphorhynchidae > Pomphorhynchus > Pomphorhynchus laevis. The sequence continues at coordinate 18,952 of WNNJ02000301.1, forward strand.
AAGCAAATTGTGTTTTATTAATCCTCCATCAATATTTTAAAATTGTAATGCTTTATTTAATATATTATCACATCAACATTATTAATTATTTTGTAATTTTATAAAATTACATATTTATGTATTTATCACGTCCGTTTTTTAACAGGTAGTCAAATAAAGAAGCAAGTTGTGTTTTATTCATCCTCCGTCAATATTTTAAAATTGTAATACGTTTTTTAATATATTATCACATCATAAATATTAATTATTTTTTTATTTCATAATATTATGTATAATTTATATATTATGTATTATTTATAATTTTATGTATGTCTCATGTCCGTTTATTAACAGGTAGTCAAATGAAGGAGCAAATTGTGTTTTATAAATCTTCCGTCAATATTTTAAAATTGTAATACGTTATTTAATATATTATCACATCACAATTATAAATTTTTTTATAATTCTATAATATAATGTGTAATTTATATATTATGTATTATTTATAATTTTATGTATTTCTCATGTTCGTTTATTAACAGGTAGTCAAATGAAGGAGCAAATTGTGTTTTATTAATCCTCCGTCAATATTTTAAAATTGTAATACGTTATTTAATATATTATCACATCATAATTAAAAAATATTATTTAATTTTTTAATATTACAGATTTATGTTTTTTTAATGTACGTTTAATATTAGGTATTTTAATGAAAAAGCAAATTGTGTTTTATTCATCCTCCGTCAATATTTTAAAAGCGTAATGCATTATATTATATATTATCACATCAAAATTACAAATTATTTTATAATTTTTTTAATATTACAGATTTATGTATTTCTTATGTCCGTTTATAAACAGTTAGTCAAATAAAAAAGCAAATTGTGTTTTATTTATCCTCCTACAATATTTTAAAATTGTAATACGTTATTTAATATATTATCAAATTATAATTATTAATTATCTTATAATTTAATAATATTACAGATATTTGTATTTCTCATGTCCGTTTTTTTACAGGTAGTCAAATAAAGAAGAAAATTTTGTTTTATTAATCCTCGGTCAACACATTAAAATTGTATTACGTTATTAAATATATTGTCACATCATAATTATAAATTATTTTATAATTTTATAATATTACAGTTTTTTGTATTTCTCACGTTCGTTTATTAACAGGTAGTCAAATGAAGAAGCAAATTGCGTTTTATTAAGCCCCTGTCAATACATTAAAACTGTAATACGTTATTTAATATATATTTTCACATCATAATTATTAATTATTTTATAATTTTTTAATATTACAGATTTATGTATATCTCACGTCCGTTTTTTAACAGGTAGTCAAGTGAAGAAGCAAGTTGTGTTTTATTCATCCTCCGTCAATATTTTAAATTTGTAATGCCTTATTTAATATATTATCAAATCAAAATTATTAATTATTTTGTAATTTTTTTAATAATTCAGATTTATGTATTTCTCATGTCCGTTTATAAACAGTTAGTAAAATAAAGAGGCAAATGTTGTTTTATTCATCCTTTCACAATATTTTAAAATTGTAATACGTTATTTAATATTTTATCACATCATAATTATTAATTATTTTATAATTTTTTAATATTACAGATTGTTGTATTTCTTATGTCCGTTTATTAACAGGTAGTCAAATGAAGAAGCAAATTGTGTTTTATTCATCCTCCGTCAATACATTAAAACTGTAATAAGTTATTTAATATATTATCACATCATAATTATAAATTATTTTATAATTTTTTCATATTACAGATTTATGTATTTCTCACGTCCGTTTATTAACAGTTAGTCAAATGCAAAAGCAACTTGTGTTTTATTAATCCTCCGTCAATATTTTGAAATTGTAATGCTTTATTTAATATATTATCACATCAACATTATTAATTATTTTGTAATTTTATAATATTACAGATTTTTGTATTTATCACGTCCGTTTATTAACAGGTAGTCAAATGAAGAAGCAAATTGTGTTTTATTAATCCTCCGTCAATATTTTGAAATTGTAATGCTTAATTTAATATATTATCACATCAACATTATTAATTATTTTGTAATTTTATAATATTACAGATTTTTTATTTATCACGTCCGTTTTTTAACAGGTAGCCAAATAAAAGAGCAAGTTGTGTTTTATTCATCCTCTGCCAATATTTTAAAATTGTAATAGGTTATTTAATATATTATGACATCATAATTATTAATTATTTATAAAAATTTTTAATATTGCAGATTTATGTATTTCTCACATCCGTTTTTTAACAGGTAGTCAAATGAACAAGCAAATTGTGTTTTATTAATCCTCCGTCAATACATTAAAACAGTAATACGTTATTTAATATATTATCACATCATAATTATAAATAAATTTATAATTTTATAATATAAAATATTTATGTATTTCTCATGTCCGTTTATTAACAGGTAGTCAAATGAAGAAGCAAATTGTGTTTTATAAATCCTCCGCACAACACATTTAAATTGTAATGCGTTATTTAATATATTATCACATCATAATTATAAATTATTTTATAATTTTTAAATATTACAGATTTTTTATTTCTCATGTCCGTTTATTAACAGGTAGTCAAATGAAGAACCAAATTTTGTTTTATTAATCCTCCGTCAATACATAAAAACTGTAATACGTTATTTAATATATTATCACATCAAAATTATAAATTGTTTTATAATTTTTTAATATTACAGATTTATGTATTTCTCACTTCCGTTTATTAACAGGTAGTCAAATGAAGAAGCAAATTGTGTTTTATTAATCCTCCGTCAATATTTAAAATTGTAATGCTCTTTTTTATATATTATCACATCAACATTATTAATTATTTTGTAATTTTATAATATTACATATTTATGTATTTATCACGTCCGTTTTTTAACAGGTAGTCAAATGAAGAAGCAAGTTGTGTTTTATTCATCCTCCGTCAATATTTTAAAATTGTAATACGTTTTTTAATATATTATCACATCATAATTATTAATTATTTTTTTATTTCATAATATTATGTATAATTTATATATTATGTATTATTTATAATTTTATGTATGTCTTATGTCCGTTTATTAACAGGTAGTCAAATGAAGGAGCAAATTGTGTTTAATAAATCTTCCGTCAATATTTTAAAATTGTAATACGTTATTTAATATATTATCACATCACAATTATAAATTTTTTTATAATTCTATAATATAATGTATAATTTATATATTATGTATTATTTATAATTTTATGTATTTCTCATGTTCGTTTATTAACAGGTAGTCAAATGAAGGAGCAAATTGTGTTTTATTAATCCTCCGACAATATTTTAAAATTGTAATACGTTATTTAATATATTATCACATCATAATTAAAAATTATTATTTAATTTTAAAATATTACAGATTTATGTTTTTTTAATGTCCGTTTAATATTATGTAGTTAAATGAAAAAGCAAATTGTGTTTTATTCATCCTCCGTCAATATTTTAAAAGCGTAATGCATTATTTAATATATTATCACATCAAAATTATAAATTATTTTATAATTTTTTTAATATTACAGATTTATGTATTTCTCATGTCTGTTTATAAACAGTTTGTAAAAAAAAAGAGGCAAATTGTGTTTTATTCATCCTCCCACAATATTTTATAATTGTAATACGTTATTTAATATTTTATCACATCATAATTATTAATTATTTTATAATTTTTTAATATTACAGATTTATGTATTTCTCACGTCCGTTTTTTCACAGGTAGTCAAATGAAGAAGCAAATTGTGTTTTAAAAAACTTTTGTCAATATTTTTAGATTGTAATAAGTTATTTAATATTTTATCACATCAAAATTATAAATTAATTTATAATTCTAAATTAATATTTATAATATTTATATTATGTAATTTTTATAATTTTGTGTATGTCTCATGTTCGTTTTTTAACAGGTAGTCAAATGAAGAAGCAAATGGTGTTGTTATTATCCTCCATCAATATTTTAAAATTGTAATACGTTATTTAATATATTATCACATCAGACTTATAAATTATTACATAATTTTATAATATTACAGATATTAGTATTTCTTATATCCGTTTTTAAACAGGTAGTCGAATGAAGAAGCAAATTGTGTTTTATTCAATATCCGTCAATATTTTAAAATTGTAATACCTTATTTAATATATTATCACATCAACATTATTAATTATTTTGTAATTTTAAAATATAACAGATTTTTGTATTTCTCACGTCCGTTTATTAACAGGTGGTCAAATACAGAAGCAAATTGTGTTTTATTCATCCTCCGTCAATCTTTTAAAATTGTAATACGTTATTTAATATATTATCACATCATAATTACAAATTATTTTATAATTTTTTTAACATTACAGATTTATGTATTTCTCATGTTCGTTTAAAAACAGGTAGTCAAATAAAGAAGCAAATTGTGTTTAATTCATCCTCCGTCAATATTTAAGAATTGTAATGCTTTATTTAATATATTATCACATCAACATTATTATTATTTTGTAATTTTATAATATTACAGATTTTGTATTCCTCATGTCCGTTTATTAACAGGTAGTTAAATGAAGGAGCAAATTGTGTTTTATTAATCCTCCGTCAATACATTAAAACTGTAATACTTTTTTTAATATATTATCACATCATAATTTTAAATTATTATTTAATATTTTCATATTACATATTTATGTATTTCTCATGTCCGTTTTTTAACAGGACCAAATAAAGAAGCAAAATGTGTTTTTTTTTAATACTCTGTCAATATATTTAAATTGTAATACGTTGTTTATTATATTATCACATCAAAACTATAAATTTTGGTGTAATTTTTTAATATTACAGATTTATGTATTTCTCACGTCCGTTTATTAACAGGTAGTCAAATGAAGAAGCAAATTGTGTTTTATTAATCCTCCGTCAATATTTTAAAATTGTGATACGTTATTTATTATATTATCACATCATAATTATAAATAATTTTATAACTTCTTTAATATTACAGATGTTTTTATTTCTTACGTCCGTTTGTTAACAGGTAGTCAAATGAAGAAGCAAATTGTGTTTTATTAATCCTCCGTCAATATTTAAAATTGTAATGCTTTATTTAATATATTATCACATCAACATTATTAATTATTTTGTAATTTTATAATATTACAGATTTTTGTATTTATCACGTCCGTTTTTTAACAGGTAGTCAAATGAAGAAGCAAGTTGTGTTTTATTCATCCTCCGTCAATATTTTAAAATTGTAATACGTTATTTAATATATTATCAAATCATAATTATTAATTGTTTTATAATTTAATAATATTACAGATTTATGTATTTCTTATGTCCGTTTTTTAACAGGTTTTCAAATGAAGAAGCAAATTGTGTTTTATTCATCCTCCGTAAATATTTTAAAATTGTAATACGTTATTTAATATATTATCACATCATAATTATAAATTATTATAATTTTTTTATATTACAGATTTTTAGATTTATCATGTCCGTTTATTAACAGGTAGTCAAATGAAGAAGCAAATTGTGTTTTATAAATCCTCCGCACAACACATTTAAATTGTAATACGTTATTTAATATATTATCACATCATAATTATAAATTATTTTATAATTTTTTAATATTACAGATTTATGTATTTCTCACGTCCGTTTATTAACAGGTAGTCAAATGAAGAAGCAAATTGTGTTTTATTAATCCTCCGTCAATACATTAAAACTGTAATACGTTATTTAATATATTATCACATCATAATTATAAATTATTTTATAATTTTTTAATATTACAGATTTATGTATTTCTCACGTCCGTTTATTAACAGGTAGTCAAATGAAGAAGCAAATTGTGTTTTATTAATCCTCCGTCAATATTTTAAAATTGTAATGCTTTATTTATATATTATCACATCAACATTATTAATTATTTTGTAACTTTATAATATTACAGATTTTTGTAATTATCACGTCCGTTTTTTAACAGGTAGTCAAATGAAGAAGCAAGTTGTGTTTTATTCATCCTCCGTCAATATTTTAAATTGTAATACGTTATTTAATATATTATGACATCACAATTATTAATTTTTTTATAATTTTTAAATATTGCAGATTTATGTATATCTCACATCTGTTTTTTAACAGGTAGTCAAATAAAGAAGCAAATTGTGTTTTATAAATCCTCCGTCAATACATTAAAACTGTAGTATACTTAATTTAATATATTATCACATCATAATTAGAAATTATTTTAAAATTTTGTAATATTACAGATTTATGTATTTCTCACGTCCGTTTATTATCAGGTAGTCAAATGAAGAAGCAAATTGTGTATTATTAATCCTCCGTCAATATTTTAAAATTGTAATGCTTTATTTAATATATTATTACATCAACATTATTTATTATTTTGTAAATTTATAATATTACAGATTTTTGTATTTATCACGTCCGTTTTTTAACAGGTAGTCAAATGAAGAAGCAAGTTGTGTTTTATTCATCCTCCGTCAATATTTAAAATTGTAATACGTTATTTAATATATTATCACATCATAATTACAAATTATTTTATAATTTTTTAATATTACAGATTTTTTTTTCTCATGTCCGTTTATTAACAGGTAGTCAAATGAAGAAGCAAATTGTGTTTTATTAATCCTCCATCAATATTTTAAAATTGTAATACGTTGTATAATATGTTATCACATCAAAATAATAATATATTTTTTAACATTTTTAATATTACAGATTTTTGTATTTCTCACGTACGTTTATTAACAGGTAGTCAAATGAAGATGCAAATTGTGTTCTATTAATCCTCTGTCAATACATTAAAATTGTAATACGTTATTTAATATTTTATCACATCAACATTATTTTTTTTTATAATTATTTAGTATTACGGATTTTTGTATTTCTCACGTCCGTCTATTGACAGGTAGTGAAATGAAGAAGCAAATTGTGTTTTATTGATCCTCCGTCAATATTTTTAAATTGTTATGCTTTATTTAATATATTATCACATCAAAATAATAAATTATTTTATAACTTTTTTAATATTACAGATTTATGACATCATAATTACAAATTATTTTATAATTTTTTAATATTACAGATTTTTTTTCTCATGTCCGTTTATTAACAGGTAGTCAAATGAAGAAGCAAATTGTGTTTTATTAATCCTCCGTCAATATATTAAAATTGTAATACGTTATTTAATATATTATCACATCAAAATTATAAATTATTTTATAATTTTTTTAACATTACAGATTTATGTATTTCTCATGTTCGTTTAAAAACAGGTAGTCAAATAAAGAAGCAAATTCTGTTTAATTCATCCTCCGTCAATATTTAAGAATTGTAATGCTTTATTTAATATATTATCACATCAACATTATTAATTATTTTGTAATTTTATAATATTACAGATTTTGTATTCCTCATGTCCGTTTATTAACAGGTAGTTAAATGAAGGAGCAAATTGTGTTTTATTCATCCTTCGTCAATATTTTAAAATTGTAAAACGTTATTTAATATATTATCACATCAAATTATTAATTATTTTATAATTTTTTAATATTACAGAATTTTTTTTCTCATGTCCGTTTATTAACAGGTAGTCAAATGAAGAAGCAAATTGTGTTTTATTAATCCTCCGTCAATATTTTAAAATTGTAATACGTTGTTTAACATATTATCACATCAAAATTATAAATTATTTTATAATTTTTTTAACATTACAGATTTATGTATTTCACATGTTCGTTTAAAAACAGGTACTCAAATAAAGAAGCAAATTGTGTTTAATTCATCCTCCGTCAATATTTAAGAATTGTAATGCTTTATTTAATATATTATCACATCAACATTATTAATTATTTTGTAATTTTATAATATTACAGATTTTGTATTCCTCATGTCCGTTTATTAACAGGTAGTTAAATGAAGGAGCAAATTGTGTTTTATTAATCCTCCGTCAATAAATTAAAACTGTAATACTTTTTTAAATATATTATCACATCATAATTTTAAATTATTATTTAATATTTTCATATTACATATTTATGTATTTCTCATGTCCGTTTTTTAACAGGACCAAATAAAGAAGCAAATTGTGTTTTTTTTAATACTCTGTCAATATATTTAAATTGTAATACGTTGTTTATTATATTATCACATCAAAATTATAAATTTTGGTGTAATTTTTTAATATTACAGATTTATGTATTTCTCACGTCTGTTTATTATCAGGTAGTCAAATGAAGAAGCAAATTGTGTTTTATTAATCCTCCGTCAATATTTTAAAATTGTGATACGTTATTTAATATATTATCACATCATAATTATAAATAATTTTATAACTTCTATAATATTACAGATTTATGTATTTCTCACGTCCGTTTATTAACAGGTAGTCAAATGAAGAAGCAAATTGTGTTTTATTAATCCTCCGTCAATATTTAAAATTGTAATGCTTTATTTAATATATTATCACATCAACATTATTAATTATTTTGTAATTTTATAATATTACAGATTTTTGTATTTATCACGTCCGTTTTTTAACAGGTAGTCAAATGAAGAAGCAAGTTGTGTTTTATTCATCCTCCGTCAATATTTTAAAATTGTAATACGTTATTTAATATATTATCAAATCATAATTATTAATTGTTTTATAATTTAATAATATTACAGATTTATGTATTTCTTATGTCCGTTTTTTAACAGGTAGTCAAATGAAGAAGCAAATTGTGTTTTATTCATCCTCCGTAAATATTTTAAAATTGTAATACGTTATTTAATATATTATCACATCATAATTATAAATTATTATATAATTTTTTTATATTACAGATTTTTAGATTTATCATGTCCGTTTATTAACAGGTAGTCAAATGAAGAAGCAAATTGTGTTTTATAAATCCTCCGCACAACACATTTAAATTGTAATACGTTATTTAATATATTATCACATCATAATTATAAATTATTTTATAATTTTTTAATATTACAGATTTATGTATTTCTCACGTCCGTTTATTAACAGGTAGTCAAATGAAGAAGCAAATTGTGTTTTATTAATCCTCCGTCAATACATTAAAACTGTAATACGTTATTAAATATATATCACATCATAATTATAAATTATTTTATAATTTTAATATTACAGATTTATGTATTTCTCATGTCCGTTTATTAACAGGTAGTCAAATGAAGAAGCAAATTGTGTTTTATTAATCCTCCGTCAATATTTTAAAATATTAATACGTTATTTACTTTATTATCCTATCATAATTAAATATTATTTTATAATTTCATAATATAAAAGATTTTTGTATTTCTGATGTCCGTTTATTAACAGGTATTTAAATGAAGAAGCAAATTGTGTTTTATTAATCGTCCGTAATATTTTAAAATTGTAATACGTTGTTTAATATATTATTTCATCATAATTATAAATTAATTTATAATTTCATAATTTTACAGATTTATGTATTTCTCATGTCCGTTTATTAACAGGTAGTCAAATGAAGAAGCAAATTGTGTTTTATTAACCCTTCGTCAATATTTTAAAATTGAAATACGTTTTTAATATATTATCACATCAAAATTATAAATTATTTTATAATTTTTTATATTACAGATAGAAATATTTCTCATGGCCGTATTTTAACAGTTTGACAAATGAAGAAGCAAATTGTGTTTTATTAATAAAACACAATGTCCGTTAATAAACAGACATGTTTTTCGCATGTCTGTTTATTAACGGGTAGTCAAATGACGAAGCAAATTGTGTTTTATTAATGCTCCGTCAATATTTTAAAATTTCTCATGTCCGTTTATTAACAGGTAGTTAAATGAAGGAGCAAATTGTGTTTTATTAATCCTCCTTTTATATTTTAAAACTGTAATACGTTTTTTAATATATAATCGTATCATAATTACTAATTATTTTGTAATTTCATAATTTTACAGATATTTGTATTTCTCATGTCCGTTTATTAACAGGTAGTAAAATGAAGAAGCAAATTGTGTATTATTAATCCTCCGTCAATATTTTAAAATTGTAATGCTTTATTTAATATATTATTACATCAACATTATTTATTATTTTGTAAATTTATAATATTACAGATTTTTGTATTTATCACGTCCGTTTTTTAACAGGTAGTCAAATGAAGAAGCAAGTTGTGTTTTATTCATCCTCCGTCAATATTTTAAATTGTAATACGTTGTATAATATGTTATCACATCAAAATAATAATATATTTTTTAACATTTTTAATATTACAGATTTTTGTATTTCTCACGTACGTTTATTAACAGGTAGTCAAATGAAGAAGCAAGCTGTGTTTTATTAATCCTCCGTCAATATTTTAAAATATTCAAATGGTGATTTAATATATAATCACATCATAATTATAAATTATTTTTTAATTTTATTATATTACAGATTAAAGTATTTTTCATGACCGTTTATTAACAGGTAGTCAAATAAAGATGAAATTGTGTTTTATAAATCCTCCGTCAATATTTTAAAATATTAATAAGTTATTTAATATGTAATCACATCATAATTATAAATTATTTTATAAGTTTACAACATTACAGATTTATGTAATTGTCATGTCAGTTTTTTAACAGGTATTCAAATGAAGAAGCAAATTGTGTTTTATTATTCCTCCGTTTATATTTTAAAATATAAATACGTTATTTAATTTATTATCACATCATAAGTATAAATGATTTTATAATTTTTAAATATTACAGATTTATGTATTTCTTATGTCCGTTTATTAACAGGTAGTTAAATAAATAAGCAAATTGTGTTTTATTGATCTTGCCCCAATATTTCAAAATATTAATACTTTATTTAATATATAATCACAACATAATTATAAATTATATTATAATTGTATAATATAACAGATTTATGTATTTCTCATGTCCGTTCATTAACAGGTAGTCAAATGAAGAAGCAATTTGTGTTTTATTGATCTTGCCTCAATATTTTAAAAATATTAATACGTTATTTAAAAAATAATCACATCATAATTTTAAATTATTATATAATTATATAATATTAAAGATATTTGTATTTCTAATGTCCGCTTATTAACAGGTAGTCAAATGAAGAAGCAAATTGTGTTTTATTAATCCTCCGTCAATATTTTAAAATTGTAATACGTTGTTTAATATATTATCACATCATAATTATAAATTATTTTATAATTTCATAATATTACAGATATTTGTATTTCTTATGTCCGTTTATTAACAGGTACCCAAATGAAGAAGCAAATTGTGTTTTATTGATCGTTCTCTAATATTTCAAAATATTAATACGTTATTTACTTTATTATCCTATCATAATTAAATATTATTTTATAATTTCATAATATAAAAGATTTTTGTATTTCTGATGTCCGTTTATTAACAGGTATTTAAATAAAGAAGCAAATTGTGTTTTATTAATCGTCCGTAATATTTTAAAATTGTAATACGTTGTTTAATATATTATTTCATCATAATTATAAATTATTATATAATTTCATAATTTTACAGATTTATGTACTTCTCATGTCCGTTTATTAACAGGTAGTCAAATGAAGAAGCAAATTGTGTTTTACTAACACTTCGTCAATATTTTAAAATTGAAATACGTTTTTAATATATTATCACATCGAAGGTATAAATTATTTTATTATTTTATTATATTACAGATAGAAATATTTCTCATGGCCGTATATAAACAGTTAGTCAAATGAAGAAGCAAATTGTGTTATATTAATCCTCCGTCAATATTTTAAAATTGTAATACTTTGTTTAATATATTATCAAATCATAATTATAAATTTTTATATTATTTAATAATATTACAGATTTATGTATTTCTCATGTCTGTTTATAAACAGGTTGTCAAATGAAGAAGCAAATTGTGTTTTATTGATCTTGCTCTACCATTTTAAAATATAAGAGAGTTATTTAATATATTATCACATCATAATTATAAATTATTTTATAATTAAAAAAAAACTGATTTATGTATTTCGCATGTCTGTTTATTAACGGGCAGTCAAATGAAGAAGCAAATTGTATTTTATTAATCCTCCGTCAATATTTTTGAATTGTAACAAGTTGTTTAATATATTATCACATCATAGTTATAAATTATTTTATAATTTTATTATATTACAGATAGAAATATTTCTCATGGCCGTTAATTAACAGTTAGTCAAATGAAGAATCAAACTGTGTTTTATTAATCCTCCGTCAATATTTTAAAATTGTAATACGTTGTTTAATATATTATCAAATCATAATTATAAATTATTATATTATTTTATAATATTACAGATTTATGTATTTCTCATGTCTGTTTATAAACAGGTAGTCAAATGAAGAAGCAAATTGTGTTTTATTGATCTTGCTCTACCTTTTTAAAATATTTGTAAGTTATTTAATATATTATCAAATCATAATTATAAATTATTTTATAATTTTATAATATTACAGATTTATGTATTTCGCATGTCTGTTTAATAACGGGTAGTCAAATGAAGAAGCAAATTGTGTTTTATTAATAAAACACAATGTCCGTTAATAAACAGACATGTTTTTCGCTATCTGTTTATTAACGGGTAGTCAAATGAAGAAGCAAATTGTGTTTTATTAATGCTCAATCAATATTTTAAAATATTAATACGTTATTTAATATATTATCACATAATAATTAAAAATTATTTTATAATTTTATAATTTTACAGATTTATGTATTTCTAATGTCCGTTAAGTCACGGGTAGTTAAATGAAGAACCAATTTGTGTTTTATTGTTCTTGCCCCAATATTTCAAAATATTCATACGTTATTTAATATATAATCACATCATAATTATAAATTGTTTTGTAATTTTATAATATTACAGATTTATGTATTTCTCATGTCCGTTTATTAACATGTAGTCAAATGAAGAAGCAAATTGTGTTTTATTAATCTTTCGTCAATTGTCCGTTTATTAACATGTAGTCAAATGAAGAAGCAAATTGTGTTTTATTAATCTTTCGTCAATTTATATAATATTAATACGTTATTTAATATACTATCACATCATAATTATAAATTATTTTATAATTTTATAATATTACAGATTTATGTATTTCTCATGTCCGTTTATTAACAGGTAGTCAAATGAAGAAGAAAATTGTGTTTTATTAATCCTCCGTCAGTATTTTAAAATTGTAATAAGTTGTTTAATATATTAGCACATCATTATTATAAATTATTTTATAATTTTTTTTATATTACAGATTAAAGTATTTCTCAAAGCCGTTTATTAACAGGTAGTCAAATGAAGAAGCAAATTGTGTTTTATCAATCCTCCGTCAATGTTTTAAAATTGTAATACGTTGTTTAATTTATTATCACATCATAATTATAAATTATTATTAAATTTATAATATAACAGATTTATGTATTTCTTATGTCCGTTTATTAACAGGTAGTCAAATGAAGAAGCAAATTGTGTTTTATTGATCTTGCCCCAATATTTCAAAATATTAATACGTTATTTAATATATAATCGCATCATAATTATTAATTGTTTTATAATTTTATAATATTATAGATTTATGTATTTATTATGTCCGTTTATTAACAGGTAGTCAAATGAAGACGCAAATTGTGATTTATTTATCCTACGTCAATATTTTAAAATTGTAAAAAGTTGTTTAATATATTAGCACATCATAATTATAAATTATTTTATAATTTGTTTATATTACAGATTAAAGTATTTCTCATTGCCGTTTTTTACCAGGTAGTCAAATGAAAAAGCAAATTGTGTTTTCTCAATCCTCCGTCAATATTTAAAAATTGTAATACGTTGTTTAATATATTATCACATCATAATTATAAATTATTTTATAATTTTATAATATTACAGATTTATGTATTTCTCATGTCCGTTTATTAACATGTGGTCAAATGAAGAAGCAAATTGTGTTTTATTAATTTTTCGTCAATTTATATAATATTAATACGTTATTTAATATACTATCACATCATAATTATAAATTATTATTTTTTAATTTTATAATATTACAGATTTATGTATTTCACATGTCCGTTTATTAACAGGTAGTCAAATGAAGAAGCAAATTGTGTTTTATTGATCTTGCCCCAATATTTCAAAATATTAATACGTTATTTAATATATAATCGCATCATAATTATTAATTGTTTCTTAATTTTATATTATTACAGATTTATGTATTTATTATGTCCGTTTATTAAAAGGTAGTCAAATGAAGAAGCAAATTGTGATTTATTTATCCTACGTCAATATTTTAAAATTGTAATACGTTGTTTAATATATTATCACATCATAATTATAAATTATTATCACATCATAATTATAAATTATTATATTATTTTTTTATATTACAGATTTTTAGATTTATCATGTCCGTTTATTAACAGGTAGTCAAATGAAGAAGCAAATTGTGTTTTATAAATCCTCCGCACAACACATTTAAATTGTAATACGTTATTTAATATATTATCACATCATAATTATAAATTATTTTATAATTTTTTAATATTACAGATTTGTGTATTTCTCACGTCCGTTTATTAACAGGTAGTCAAATGAAGAAGCAAATTGTGTTTTATTAATCCTCCGTCAATACATTAAAACTGTAATACGTTATTTAATATATTATCACATCATAATTATAAATTTTTTTATAATTTTTTAATATTACAGATTTATGTATTTCTCTCGTCCGTTTATTAACAGGTGGTCAAATGAAGAAGCAAATTGTGTTTTATTAATCCTCCTAAAATATTTTAAAATTGTAATGCTTTATTTATATATTATCACATCAACATTATTAATTATTTTGTAACTTTATAATATTACAGATTTTTGTAATTATCACGTCCGTTTTTTAACAGGTAGTCAAATGAAGAAGCAAGTTGTGTTTTATTCATCCTCCGTCAATATTTTTAAATTGTAATACGTTATTTAATATATTATGACATCACAATTATTAATTTTTTTATAATTTTTAAATATTGCAGATTTATGTATATCTCACATCTGTTTTTTAACAGGTAGTCAAATAAAGAAGCAAATTGTGTTTTATTAATCCTCCGTCAATACATTAAAACAGTAATAAGTTATTAAATATATTGTCACATCATAATTATCAATTGTTTTATAATTTTTTAATATTACAGATTTATGTATTTCTCACGTCCGTTTATTATCAGGTAGTCAAATGAAGAAGCAAATTGTGTATTATTAATCCTCCGTCAATATTTTAAAATTGTAATGCTTTATTTAATATATTATTACATCAACATTATTTATTATTTTGTAAATTTATAATATTACAGATTTTTGTATTTATCACGTCCGTTTTTTAACAGTTAGTCAAATGAAGAAGCAAGTTGTGTTTTATTCATCCTCCGTCAATATTTTAAAATTGTAATACGTTATTTAAATGAAGAAGCAAATTGTGTTTTATTAATCCTTCGTCAATATTTTAAAATATTAATACGTTATTTAATATATTATCACATCATAATTATTAATTATTTTTTAATTTCATAATATTACAGATTTATGTATTTCTCATGTCCGTTTATTAACAGGTAGTCAAATGAAGAAGCAAAATGTGTTTTATTGATGCTCCATCAATATTTTAAATTGTAATACGTTATTTAATATATCATCGCATCATAATTATTAATTGTTTCTTAATTTTATATTATTACAGATTTATGTATTTATTATGTCCGTTTATTAAAAGGTAGTCAAATGAAGAAGCAAATTGTGATTTATTTATCCTACGTCAATATATTAAAATTGTAAAAAGTTGTTTAATATATTAGCACATCATAATTATAAATTATTTTATAATTTGTTTATATTACAGATTAAAGTATTTCTCATGGCCGTTTTTTAACAGGTAGTCAAATGAAGAAGCAAATTGTGTTTTCTCAATCCTCCGTCAATATTTAAAAATTGTAATACGTTGTTTAATATATTATCACATCATAATTATAAATTATTATTCAATTTTGTAATATTACAGATTTATGTATTTCTCATGTCAGTTTATTAACAGGTAATCAAATGAAGGAGCAAATTGTGTTTTTTTAATGCTCTGTCAATATTTTAAAATATTAATACGTTATTTAATATATTATCACATCATAATTATAAATTATTTTATAATTTTATTATATTACAGATAGAAATATTTTTCATGGAGGTTAATTAACAGTTAGTCAAATGAAGAAGCAAATTGTGTTTTATTAATCCTCCGTCAATATTTATTTTATATTAATAAGTTATTTAATATACTATTACATCATTATTATAAATTATTTTATAATTTTATAATATTACAGATTTATGTATTTCTTATGTCCGTTTATAAACAGGTAGTCAAATGAAGAAGCAAATTGTGTTTTATTGATCTTGCTCCACCATTTAAAAATATTAGTAAGTTATTTAATATATTATCACATCATAATTTTAAATTATTTTATAATTTTATAATATTACAGATTTATGTATTTCGCATGTCTGTTTATTAACGGGTAGTCAAATGAAGAAGCAAATTGTGTTTTATTAATAAAACACAATGTCCGTTAAAAAACGGACATGTTTTTTGCATGTCCGTTTATTAACGGGTAGTCAAATGAAGAAGCATGTTGTGTTTAATTAATGCTCCGTCAATATTTTAAAATATATATACGTTATTTAATATATTATCACATAATAATTAAAAATTATTTTATAATTTTTTAATATTACAGATTTATGTATTTCTCATGTCCGTTTATCAATTGTAACTCAAATGAAGAAGCAAATTGTGTTTTATTAATGCTCCGTTAATATTTTAAAATATTTATACGTTATTTAATATTTTATCACATCATAATTATAAATTATTTTGTAATTTAATAATATTACAGATTTATGTAATTCTCATGTCAGTTTATTAACAGGTAGTTAAATGAAGAAGCAAATTGTGTTTTATTAATCCTACGTCAATATTTTGAAATTGTAATACGTTGTTTAATATATTATCACATCATAATTATAAATTTTTATTTTATTTTATAATATTATAGATTTTTGTGTTTCTCATGTCTGTTTAAAAACAGGTAGGCAAAAAAAGGAGCAAATTGTGTTTTATTGAGCTTGCTCCACCATTTTAATATATTAGTAAGTTATTTAATATATTATCACAACATAATTATAAATTATTTTATAATTTTATAATATTACAGATTTATGTATTTCGCATGTCCGTTTATTAACGGGCAGTCAAATGAAGAAGCAAATTGTGTTTTATTAATCCTCCGTCAATATTTTAGAATTGTAAAAGGTTGTTTAATATATTATCACATCATAATTATAAATTATTTTATAATATTATTTTATAACAGATAGAAGTATTTCTCAAGGCCGTTTATTAACAGGTAGTCAAATGAAGAAGCAAATTGTGTTTTATTAATCCTCCGTCAATATTTTAAAATTGTAATACGTTGTTTTATATATTATCACATCATAATTATAAATTAATATATTATTTTATAATATTACAGATTTATGTATTTCTCATGTCCGTTTATAAACAGGTAGTAAAATGAAGAAGTAAGTTGTGTTTTATTGATCTTGCTCCACCATTTTAAAATATAAGTAAGGTATTTAATACATTATCACATCATAATTATAAATTATTTTTTAATTTTATAATATTACAGATTTATGTATTTCGCATGTCTGTTTATTAACGGGTAGTCAAATGAAGAATCAAATTGTGTTTTATTAATCCTCCGTCAATACATAAAAACTGTAATACGTTATTTAATATATTATCACATCAAAATTATAAATTGTTTTATAATTTTTTAATATTACAGATTTATGTATTTCTCACGTCCGTTTATTAACAGGTAGTCAAATGAAGAAGCAAATTGTGTTTTATTAATCCTCCGTCAATATTTAAAATTGTTATGCTTTTTTTAATATATTATCACATCAACATTATTAATTATTTTGTAATTTTATAATATTACATATTTATGTATTTATCACGTCCGTTTTTTAACAGGTAGTCAAATAAAGAAGCAAGTTGTGTTTTATTCATTCTCCGTCAATATTTTAAAATTGAAATACGTTTTTTAATATATTATCACATCATAATTATTAATTATTTTTTTATTTCATAATATTATGTATAATTTATATATTATGTATTATTTATAATTTTATGTATGTCTCATGTCCGTTTATTAACAGGTAGTCAAATGAAGGAGCAAATTGTGTTTTATAAATCTTCCGTCAATATTTTAAAATTGTAATACGTTATTTAATATATTATCACATCACAATTATATTTTTTTTTTATAATTCTATAATATAATGTGTAATTTATATATTATGTATTATTTATAATATTATGTATTTCTCATGTTCGTTTATTAACAGGTAGTCAAATGAAGGAGCAAATTGTGTTTTATTAATCCTCCGTCAATATTTTAAAATTGTAAAACGTTATTTAATATATTATCACATCATAATTAAAAATTATTATTTAATTTTTTAATATTACAGATTTATGTTTTTTTAATGTCCGTTTAATATAAGGTAGTTAAATGAAAAAGCAAATTGTGTTTTATTCATCCTCCGTCAATATTTTAAAAGCGTAATGCATTATTTAATATATTATCACATCAAAATTATAAATTATTTTATAATTTTTTTAATATTACAGATTTATGTATTTCTTATGTCCGTTTATAAACAGTTAGTCAAATAAAAAAGCAAATTGGGTTTTATTTATCCTCCTACAATATTTTAAAATTGTAATACGTTATTTACTATATTATCAAATCATAATTATTAATTATTTTATAATTTAATAATATTACAGATATTTGTATTTCTCATGTCCCTTTTTATTACAGGTAGTCAAATGAAGAAGAAAATTTTGTTTTATTAATCCTCGGTCAACACATTAAAATTGTATTACGTTATTAAATATATTGTCACATCATAATTATAAATTATTTTATAATTTTATAATATTACAGTTTTTTGTATTTCTCACGTTCGTTTATTAACAGGTAGTCAAATGAAGAAGCAAATTGTGTTTAATTAAGCCCCTGTCAATACATTAAAACTGTAATACGTTATTTAATATATTATCACATCATAATTATAAATTATTTTATAATTTTTTAATATTACAGATTTATGTATATCTCACGTCCGTTTTTTAACAGGTAGTCAAGTGAAGAAGCAAGTTGTGTTTTATTCATCCTCCGTCAATATTTTAAAATTGTAATGCCTTATTTAATATATTATCACATCAAAATTATTAATTATTTTATAATTTTTTTAATATTACAGATTTATGTATTTCTCATGTCCGTTTATAAACAGTTAGTAAAATAAAGAGGCAAATGTTGTTTTATTCATCCTTCCACAATATTTTAAAATTGTAATACGTTATTTAATATTTTATCACATCATAATTATTAATTATTTTATAATTTTTTAATATTACAGATTTATGTATTTCTTATGTCCGTTTATTAACAGGTAGTCAAATGAAGAAGCAAATTGTGTTTTATTCATCCTCCGTCAAAACATTAAAACTGTAATAAGTTATTTAATATATTATCACATCATAATTATAAATTATTTTATAATTTTTTCATATTACAGATTTATGTATTTCTCACGTCCGTTTATTAACAGTTAGTCAAATGCAAAAGCAACTTGTGTTTTATTAATCCTCCGTCAATATTTTGAAATTGTAATGCTTTATTTAATATATTATCACATCAACATTATTAATTATTTTGTAATTTTATAATATTACAGATTTTTGTATTTATCACGTCCGTTTATTAACAGGTAGTCAAATGAAGAAGCAAATTGTGTTTTATTAATCCTCCGTCAATATTTTAAAATGTAATGCTTTATTTAATATATTATCACATCAACATTATTTATTATTTTGTAATTTGTTAATATTACATATTTATGTATTTCTCATGTCTGTTTATTAACAGGTAGTCAAATGAAGAAGCAAATTGGGTTTTATTAATCCTCCGTAAACACGTTAAAATTGTAATACGTTATTTAATATATTATCACCTCATAATTATAAATTATTTGTTTATTTTTTAATACTACAGATTTATGTATTTCTCAGTCCGTTTATTAACAGGTAGTCAAATGAAGAAGCAAATTGTGTTTTATTAATCCTCCGTCAATACATTAAAACTGTAAGGGGTTATTTAATATATTGTCACATCATAATTATAAATTATTTTAAAATTTTTTAATATTACAGATTTATGTATTTCTCACGTCCGTCTATTAACAGGTAGTCAAATGAAGAAGCAAATTGTGTTTTATTAATCCTCCGTCAATATTTTAAAATTGTAATGCTTTATTTAATATATTATCACATCAACATTATTAATTATTTTGTAATTTTAATATTACAGATTTTTTTATTTATAACTTCCGTTTTTTAACAGGTAGTCAAATGAAGAAGCAAGTTGTCTTTTATTCATCCTCCGTCAATACATTAAAACTGTAAGGGGTTATTTAATATATTGTCACATCATAATTATAAATTATTATATAATTTTATAATATCACAGATTTATGTATTTCTCATGTCCGTTTAATAACAGGTAGTCAAATAAAGAAGAAAATTTTGTTTTACTAATCCTCCGTCAACACATTAAAATTGTAATACGTTATTTAATATATTATCACATCATAATTATCAATTATTTTATAATTTTTTAATATTACAGATTTATGTATTTCTCACGTATTAGAATAAAAAACACTAAAAAAACACTTTTTTGTTTATAAATAATAAAAATATTTTTTGTATTAAAATAAAAAACACTAGAAAAAACACTATTTTGTTTATAAATAATAAAAAGTATTCTTTGTATTAGAATAAAAAACACTAGAAAAAACACTATTTTGTTTATAAAAAATAAAAAGTATTGTTTGTATTAGAATAAAAACACTAGAAAAAACACTATTTTGTTTATAAATAACAAAAAGTATTATTTGTATTAGAATAGAAAACACTAGAAAAAACACTATTTTGTTTATAAATTATAAAAAGTATTCTTTGTATTTGAATAAAAAACACTAGAAAAAACACTTTTTTGTTTATAAATAATTAAAAGTATTCTTTGTATTAGAATAAAAAAACTAGAAAAAAACACTATTTTGTTTATAAATAATAAAAAGTATTCTTTGTATTAGAATAAAAAAACACCAGAAAAAAAAACACTATTTCGTTTATAAATAATAAAAAGTATTCTTTGTATTAGAATAAAAAACACTAGAAAAAAACACTATTTTGTTTATAAATAATAAAAAGTATTCTTTGTATTAGAATAAAAAAAACTAGAAAAAAACACTATTTTGTTTATAAATAATAAAAAGTAATCTTTGTATTAGAATAAACAACACTAGAAAAAAACACTATTTTGTTTATAAATAATGAAAAGTATTCTTTGTATTAAAACAAAAACACTAGAAAAAAACACTATTTTGTTTATAAATAATAAAAAGTATTCTTTGTGTTAGAATAAAAAACACTAGAAAAAACACTATTTTGTTTATAAATAATAAAAAGTATTGTTTGTATTAGAATAAAAAACACTAGAAAAAACACTTTTTTGTTTATAAATAATAAAAAGTATTCTTTGTATTAGAATAAAAAACACTAGAAAAAAACACTATTTTGTTTATAAATAATAAAAGTATCCTTTGTATTAGAATAAAAAACACTAGAAAAAAACACAATTTTGTTTATAAATAATAAAAAGTATTCTTTGTATTAGAATAAAAAACACTAGAAAACAAAACACTTTTTTGTTTATAAATAATAAAAAGTATTCTTTGTATTAGAATAAAAAACACTATTTTGTTTATAAATAATAAAAAGTATTCTTTGTATTAGAATAAAAAACACTAGAAAAAACACTTTTTTGTTTATAAATAATAAAAAGTATTCTTTGTATTAGAATAGAAAACACTAGAAAAAAACACTATTTTCTTTATAAATAATGAAAAGTATTCTTTGTTTTAGAATAAAAATCACTTGAAAAAACACTATTTTGTTTATAAATAATAAAAAGTATTCTTTATATTAGAATAAAAAACACTAGAAAAAACACTATTTTGTTTATAAATAATAAAAAGTATTCTTTGTATTAGAATAAAAAACACTAGAAAAAACACTATTTTGTTTACAAATAATAAAAAGTATTCTTTGTATTAGAATAAAAAACACTATTTTGTTTATAAATAATATAAAGCATTCTTTGTATTAGAATAAAAAACATTTGAAAAAACACTTTTTAGTTTATAAATAATAAAAAGTATTCTTTAAATTAGAATAGAAGACACTAGAAAAAAAACTGTTTTGTTTATAAATAATGAAAAGTATTCTTTGTATTAGAATAAAAAACACTAGAAAAAAACACTATTTTGTTTATAAATAATAACAAGTATTATTTGTATTAAAATAAAAAACATTAGAAAAAACACTATTGTGTTTATAAATAATAAAAAGTATTCTTTGTAATAGAATAAAAATTACTAGAAAAAAACACTATTTTGTTTATAAATAATGAAAAGTATTCTTTGTATTAGAATAGAAAAAACTAGAAAAAACACTATTTTGTTTATAAATAATAAAAAGTATTCTTTGTATTAGAATAAAAAACACTAGAAAAAACACTATTTTGTTTATAAATAATGAAAAGTATTCTTTGTATTAGAATAAAAAAACACTAGAAAAAACACTATTTTGTTTATAAATAATAAAAAGTATTCTTTGTATTAGAATAAAAAACACTAGAAAAAAAACACTATTTTGTTTATAAATAATAAAAAGTATTCTTTGTATTAGAATAAAAAACACTAGAAAAAAACACTATTTTTTTTAAATAATAAAAACGTATTTTTTTTATTAGAATAAAAAACACTAAAAAAAACACTATTGTGTTTATAAATAATAAAAAGTATTCTTTGTATTAGAATAAAAAACACTAGAAAAAAAACACTTTTTTGTTTATAAATAATAAAAAGTATTCTTTGTATTAGAATAAAAAACACTAGAAAAAACACTATTTTGTTTATAAATAATAAAAAGTATTCTTTGTATTATAAAAAACACTAGAAAAAACACTATTTTGTTTATAAATAATAAAAAGTATTGTTTGTATTAGAATAAAAAACACAAGAAAAAAAAACACCATTTTGTTTATAAATAACAAAAAGTATTATTTGTATTAGAATAAAAAACACTAGAAAAAACACTATTTTGTTTATAAATAATAAAAAGTATTCTTTGTATTAGAATAAAAAACACTAGAAAAAACACTATTGTGTTTATAAATAATAAAAAGTATTCTTTGTAATAGAATAAAAAACACTAGAAAAAAAAAACACTATTTTGTTTATAAATAATGAAAAGTATTCTTTGTATTAGAATAAAAACCCTAGAAAAAACACTATTTTGTTTATAAATAATAAAAAGTATTCGTTATATTGGAATAAAAAATACTAGAAAATACACTTTTTTGTTTATAAATAATAAAAACTATTCTTTGTATTAGAATAAAAAAACTAGAAAAAAACACTATTTTGTTTATAAATAATAAAACGTATTCTTTGTATGAGAATAAACAACACTAGAAAAAAAACACTGTTTTGTTTATAAATAATGAAAAGTATTCTTTGTATTAAAATAAAAACACTAGAAAAAACACTATTTTGTTTATAAATAATAAAAAGTATTCTTTGTATTAGAATAAAAAACACTAGAAAAAACTATTTTGTTTATAAATAATAAAAAGTATTGTTTGTATTAGAATAAAAAACACTAGAAAAAAAACACTTTTTTGTTTATAAATAATAAAAAGTATTCTTTAAATTAGAATAAAAACACTAGAAAAAAAAACACTATTTTGTTTATAAATAATGAAAAGCATTCTTTGTATTAGAATAAAAAACACTAGAAAAACACACTATTTTGTTTATAAATAATAAAAAGTATTCTTTGTATTAGAATAAAAAACACTAGAAAAAAAAACTTTTTTGTTTATAAATAATAAAAAGTATTCTTTGTATTAGAATAAAAACACTAGAAAAAACACTATTTTGTTTATAAATAATAAAAAGTATTCTTTGTATTAGAATAAAAAAACACTAGAAAAAAACACTATTTCGTTTATAAATAATAAAAAGTATTCTTTGTATTAGAATAAAAAAACACTAGAAAAAACACTATTTTGTTTATAAATAATAAAAAGTATTCTTTGTATTAGAATAAAAAACACTAGAAAAAACACTATTTTGTTTATAAATAATAAAAAGTATTCTTTGTATTAGAATAAAAACACTAGAAAAAAACACTATTTTGTTTATAAATAATAAAAAGTATTCTTTGTATTAAAATAAAAAACACTAGAAAAAACACTATTTTGTTTATAAATAATAAAAGTATTCTTTGTATTAGAATAAAAAACACTAGAAAAAACACTATTTTGTTTATAAATAATAAAAAGTATTGTTTGTATTAGAATAAAAAACACTAGAAAAAAAAACACTATTTTGTTTATAAATAATTAAAAGTATTCTTTGTATTAGAATAGAAAACACTAGAAAAAACACTATTTTGTTTATAAATAATAAAAAGTATTCTTTGTATTAGAATAAAAAACACTAGAAAAAACACTATTTTGTTTATAAATAATAAAAAGTATTCTTTATATTAGAATAAAAAACACTAGAAAAAACACTATTTTGTTTATAAATAATAAAAAGTATTCTTTGTATTAGAATAAAAAACACTAGAAAAAACACTATTTTGTTTATAAATAATAAAAAGTATTCTTTGTATTAGAATAAAAAACACTAGAAAAAAACACTATTTTGTTTATAAATGAAAAAAGTATTATTTGTATTAGAAGAAAAAACACTAGAAAAAACACTATTGTGTTTATAAATAAAAAAAATGTATTCTTTGTATTAGAATAAAAAACACTAGAAAAGAAAACACTATTGTTTTATAAATAAAAAAAGTATTCTTTGTATTAGAATAAAAAACACCTGAAAAAGCACTATTTTGTTTATAAATAATTCAAAGTATTCTTTATATTAGAATAGAAAACACTAGAAAAAAAACACTATTTTGTTTATAAATAATAAAAAGTATTCTTTGTATTAGAATAAAAAACACTAGAAAAAAACACTATTTGTTTTATAAATAATAAAAAGTATTCTTTGTATTAGAATAAAAAACACTAGAAAAAACACTTTTTTGTTTATAAATAATAAAAAGTATTCTTTGTATTTATATAAACAACACTAGAAAAAACACTATTTTGTTTATAAATAATAAAAAGTATTCTTTGTATTAGAATAAAAAACACTAGAAAAAAACACTATTTTGTTTATAAATAATAAAAAGAATTCGTTATATAAGAATAAAAAACACTAGAAAAAAACACCATTTTGTTTATAAATAATGAAAAGTATTCTTTGTTTTAGAATAAAAAATACTTGAAAAAACACTATTTTGTTTATAAATAATAAAAAGTATTCTTTATATTAGAATAAAAACACTAGAAAAAAAACACTATTTTGTTTATAAATAATGAAAAGTATTCTTTGTATTAGAATAAAAAACACTAGAAAAGCACTATTTTGTTTATAAATAATAAAAAGTATTCTTTGTATTAGAATAAAAAACACTAGAAAAAACACTATTTTGTTTATAAATAATAAAAGTATTCTTTGTATTAGAATAAAAAACACTAGAAAAAACACTTTTTTGTTTATAAATAATAAAAAGTATTCTTTGTATTAGAATAAAAACACTAGAAAAAACACTATTTTGTTTATAAATAATGAAAAGTATTCTTTGTATTAGAATAAAAAACACTAGAAAAAACACTATTTTGTTTATAAATAATAAAAAGTATTATTTGTATTAAAATAAAAAACACTAGAAAAAAACACTATTTTGTTTATAAATAATAAAAAGTATTCTTTGTATTAGAATAAAAAACACTAGAAAAAAAACACTATTTTGTTTATAAATAATAAAAGTATTCTTTGTATTAGAATAAAAACACTAGAAAAAAAACACTATTTTGTTTATAAATAATAAAAAGTATTCTTTGTATTAGAATAAAAAATACTAGAAAAAACACTATTTTGTTTATAAATAATAAAAAGTATTCTTTGTATTAGAATAAAAAACACTAGAAAAAAACACTATTTTGTTTATAAATAATAAAAAGTATTCTTTGTATTAGAATAAAAAACACTAGAAAAAACACTTTTTGTTTATAAATAATAAAAAGTATTCTTTGTATTAGAATAAAAAACACTAGAAAAAAACTATTTTGTTTATAAATAATAAAAAGTATTCTTTGTATTAGAATAAAAAACACTAGAAAAAAACACTATTTGTTTATAAATAATAAAAAGTATTCTTTGTATTAGAATAAAAAACACTAGAAAAAAACACTATTTGTTTATAAATAATAAAAAGTATTCTTTGTATTAGAATAAAAAACACTAGAAAAAAAACACTATTTTGTTTATAAATAATAAAAAGTATTCTTTGTATTAGAATAAAAAACTAGAAAAAACACTATTTTGTTTATAAATAATAAAAAGTATTCTTTGTATTAAATAAAAAACACTAGAAAAAACACTATTTCGTTTATAAATAATAAAAAGTATTCTTTGTATTAGAATAAAAAACACTAGAAAAAAACACTATTTTGTTTATAAATAATAAAAAGTATTCTTTGTATTAGAATAAAAAACACTAGAAAAAACACTATTTTGTTTATAAATAACAAAAAGTATTATTTGTATTAGAATAAAAACACTAGAAAAAACACTATTTTGTTTATAAATAATAAAAAGTATTCTTTGTATTAGAATAAAAAACTAGAAAAAAACACTATTTTGTTTATAAATAATAAAAAGTATTCTTTGTATTAGAATAAAAAACACTAGAAAAAAACACTATTTTGTTTATAAATAATAAAAAGTATTATTTGTATTAGAATAAAAAACACTAGAAAAAACACTGTTTTGTTTATAAATAATGAAAATATTGTTTGTATTAGAATAAAAAACACTAGAAAAAACACTATTTTGTTTATAAATAATAAAAAGTATTATTTGTATTAGAATAAAAAACACTAGAAAAAGCACTATTTTGTTTATAAATAATAAAAAGTATTCTATATATATCAGAATAAAAAACACTAGATAAAAACACTATTTTGTTTATTAAAAAAAGAAAGTATTCTTTGTATTAGAATAAAAAACACTAGAAAAAAAAACACTTTTTTGTTTATAAATAATAAAAAGTATTCTTTGTATTAGAAAAAAAACACTAGAAAAAAAACACTATTTTGTTTATAAATGAAAAAAGTATTATTTGTATTAGAAGAAAAAACACTAGAAAAAACACTATTGTGTTTATAAATAAAAAAAATGTATTCTTTGTATTAGAATAAAAAACACTAGAAAAGAAAACACTATTGTTTTATAAATAAAAAAAGTATTCTTTGTATTAGAATAAAAAACACCTGAAAAAGCACTATTTTGTTTATAAATAATTCAAAGTATTCTTTATATTAGAATAGAAAACACTAGAAAAAAACACTATTTTGTTTATAAATAATAAAAAGTATTCTTTGTATTAGAATAAAAAACACTAGAAAAAAACTATTTTGTTTATAAATAATAAAAAGTATTCTTTGTATTAGAATAAAAAACACTAGAAAAAAACACTTTTTTGTTTATAAATAATAAAAAGTATTCTTTGTATTTATATAAACAACACTAGAAAAAACACTATTTTGTTTATAAATAATAAAAAGTATTCTTTGTATTAGAATAAAAAACACTAGAAAAAAACACTATTTTGTTTATAAATAATAAAAAGAATTCGTTATATAAGAATAAAAAACACTAGAAAAAAACACCATTTTGTTTATAAATAATGAAAAGTATTCTTTGTTTTAGAATAAAAAATACTTGAAAAAACACTATTTTGTTTATAAATAATAAAAAGTATTCTTTATATTAGAATAAAAACACTAGAAAAAAAACACTATTTTGTTTATAAATAATGAAAAGTATTCTTTGTATTAGAATAAAAAACACTAGAAAAAACACTATTTTGTTTATAAATAATAAAAAGTATTCTTTGTATTAGAATAAAAAACACTAGAAAAAACACTATTTTGTTTATAAATAATAAAAAGTATTCTTTGTATTAGAATAAAAAACACTAGAAAAAACACTTTTTTGTTTATAAATAATAAAAAGTATTCTTTAAATTAGAATAGAAGACACTAGAAAAAAAAACTATTTTGTTTATAAATAATGAAAAGTATTCTTTGTATTAGAATAAAAAACACTAGAAAAAAAAACACTATTTTGTTTATAAATAATAAAAAGTATTATTTGTATTAAAATAAAAAACATTAGAAAAAACACTATTGTGTTTATAAATAATAAAAAGTATTCTTTGTAATAGAATAAAAAACACTAGAAAAAAAAACACTATTTTGTTTATAAATAATGAAAAGTATTCTTTGTATTAGAATAAAAACCCTAGAAAAAACACTATTTTGTTTATAAATAATAAAAAGTATTCGTTATATTGGAATAAAAAATACTAGAAAAAACACTTTTTTGTATATAAATAATAAAAAGTATTCTTTGTGTTAGAATAAAAAACACTAGAAAAAAACACTATTTTGTTTATAAATAATAAAAAGTATTCTTTGTATTAGAACAAAAAACACTAGAAAAAACACTATTTTGTTTATAAATAATAAAAAGTATTATTTGTATTAAAATAAAAAACACTAGAAAAAATCACTATTTTGTTTATAAATAATAAAAAGTATTCTTTGTATTAGAATAAAAAACACTAGAAAAAAACACTATTTTGTTTATAAATAATAAAAAGTATTCTTTGTATTAGAATAAAAAACACTTGAAAAAAACACTATTTCGTTTATAAATAATAAAAAGTATTCTTTGTATTAGAATAAAAAACACTAGAAAAAAAACACTATTTTGTTTATAAATAATAAAAAGTATTCTTTGTATTAGAATAAAAAAAAACTAGAAAAAACACTATTTTGTTTATAAATAATAAAAAGTATTCTTTGTATTAGAATAAACAACACTAGAAAAAACACTATTTTGTTTATAAATAATAAAAAGTATTCTTTGTATTAGAATAAAAAAACTAGAAAAAAACACTATTTTGTTTATAAATAATAAAAAGTATTCTTTGTATTAGAATAAACAACACTAGAAAAAAACACTATTTTGTTTATAAATAATGAAAAGTATTCTTTGTATTAAAATAAAAACACTAGAAAAAAACACTATTTTGTTTATAAATAATAAAAAGTATTCTTTGTATTAGAATAAAAAACACTAGAAAAAAGACTATTTTGTTTATAAATAATAAAACTATTCGTTATATTGGAATAAAAAATACTAGAAAAAACACTTTTTTGTATATAAATAATAAAAAGTATTCTTTGTGTTAGAATAAAAAACACTAGAAAAAACACTTTTTTGTTTATAAATAATAAAAAGTATTCTTTAAATTAGAATAGAAGACACTAGAAAAAAAACTATTTTGTTTATAAATAATAAAAAGTATTCTTTGTATTAGAATAAAAAACACTAGAAAAAAACACTATTTTGTTTATATATAATAAAAAATATTCTTTGTATTAGAACAAAAAACACTAGAAAAAAAACACTATTTCGTTTATAAATAATAAAAAGTATTCTTTGTATTAGAATAAAAAACACTACAAAAAAAAATTTTGTTTATAAATAATAAAAAGTATTCTTTGTATTAGAATAAAAAAAACTAGAAAAAAACACTATTTTGTTTATAAATAATAAAAAGTATTCTTTGTATTAGAATAAAAAACACTAGAAAAAAAACTATTTCGTTTATAAATAATAAAAAGTATTCTTTGTATTAGAATAAAAAACACTAGAAAAAAACACTATTTTGGTTATAAATAATAAAAAGTATTCTTTGTATTAGAATAAAAAAAAACTAGAAAAGAACACTATTTTGTTTATAAATAATAAAAAGTATTCTTTGTATTAGAACAAACAACACTAGAAAAAAAACACTATTTTGTTTATAAATAATGAAAAGTATTCTTTGTATTAAAATAAAAACACTAGAAAAAAACACTATTTTGTTTATAAATAATAAAAAGTATTCTTTGTATTAGAATAAAAAACACTAGAAAAAAACACTATTTTGTTTATAAATAATAAAACGTATTGTTTGTATTAGAATAAAAAACACTAGACAAAACACTATTTTGTTTAAAAATAACAAAAAAAAAAGTATTATTTGTATTAGAATAGAAAACACTAGAAAAAACACTATTTTGTTTATAAATAATAAAAAGTATTCTTTGTATTAGAATAAAAAACAATAGAAAAAACACTATTTTGTTTATAAATAATGAAAAGTATTATTTGTATTAGAATAAAAAACACTAGAAAAAACACTATTTTGTTTATAAATATTAAAAAGTATTATTTGTATTAGAATAAAACACACTAGAAAAAACACTATTTTGTTTATAAATAATGAAAAGTATCGTTTGTATTAGAATAAAAAACACTAGAAAAAACACTTTTTTGTTTATAAATAATAAAAAGTATTCTTTAAATTAGAATAGAAGACACTAGAAAAAAAAACTATTTTGTTTATAAATAATGAAAAGTATTCTTTGTATTAGAATAAAAAACACTAGAAAAAAACACTATTTTGTTTATAAATAATGAAAAGTATTCTTTGTTTTAGAATAAAAAACACTTGAAAAAACTCTATTTTGTTTATAAATAATAAAAAGTATTCTTTATATTAGAATAAAAACACTAGAAAAAAAACACTATTTTGTTTATAAATAATGAAAAGTATTCTTTGTATTAGAATAAAAAACACTAGAAAAAACACTATTTTGTTTATAAATAATAAAAAGTATTCTTTGTATTAGAATAAAACAACACTAGAAAAAACACTATTTTGTTTATAAATAATAAAAAGTATTCTTTGTATTAGAATAAAAAACACTAGAAAAAACACTTTTTTGTTTATAAATAATAAAAAGTATTCTTTAAATTAGAATAGAAGACACTAGAAAAAAAAACTATTTTGTTTATAAATAATGAAAAGTATTCTTTGTATTAGAATAAAAAACACTAGAAAAAAACACTATTTTGTTTATAAATAATAAAAAGTATTATTTGTATTAAAATAAAAAACATTTTTTTTTTTTTGAAGAGAATAATTTTTTTATAAGAACTCCAAAATGTACAAACAAACACAAAAAAAACGTGATGCGTCAAATCATTTAAAAAAATATTGTACGTTTTTTCATTTAGCGCGCAGGGCGATTGCGAGCAGAACGGGCACCCCGAACGCATAAAGAAATTGAGCGAGCCAGTTGTATGCCAATCGTTGACCGAAGACTTGTCAATTCCTCTGCATATGTGTGTCTTTTTCTAATTGCCAATTTACGAGCAATGTGCTGAATTATCGTGACCGACGATTTACTTTCACCACCAAAACAAGAAAACACCAATGGCGCAAAGTTTGCCCTCTCTATTAGTATGACTCTCTCTTGATACTTTGCGATTTTTCGCTTTTCGTGGAATTCAAAGGCGGACGTTGTTGACTTCGAGAGGTTGAACGGCGCGATTGCGTTGAATACGCATGTGTCGAATAAAGTTCGCTCAGAACGACCTCCGTAAAATCCATAGCAAGCAATGTCTAAACGTGCTTCATGATCTCTAGAAGTGCTTGTGCGCTCGAACACGATACTATGATGTACTGATTTCAAAGCTGGTTCTGTCTGGACATTATCGCAAATTTCGGTCATGGTATTGGATAATATATCACGAATCAAATCGTGTCTAATCGAAGGATGACCTCCAGTTGGACAAGTTAGTGAGTGTGCCAGTGATGTTCGTTCACCGCATGGGCAATGTAAGGGAACATCGCAAGACAGTCTATTGTACCGAGCTCCAATTGCATCCCGAAATTCCATATTATTAAGACGAGTACAACGGTCATTTGTAGGATACGTGGATAGCCATGAGGAAGCACCCTTGACTTGTAGGTGCTCCAATAAGCATATAGTAGTTTTATCTAAATCAGATAGCTTATCCATAAGTAGCGATTTGTGCATCTCGTTTTTTGATGTGCGTATCTGGGAAATATACTTATCTTGCTCCGCCTTTAACTCAACCCCATACAAGCCGCCTAAATAAGGAAGACATAGCTTCTCAGAGTTTTCGAACTCTACTTGTGCTGTGACTCGTGGGTCAACTATGCCTAGACCACCATGTCTTAATGGGAGCGAAAATAATGGCCACATGGAATTGTCGTTCGTTGAGTTCAAATTAAAAAGTTCGTCAAAGCGACGCCGAATAGTATCATTTAATTCATCGAACCAGCCATTTAAGCAATTCGTCGTTCGTTGCATGTGTATATATTTATGCTGCAAAGCTCTGGTCATACTAGCATAGCTTACCTGTAAATCAATAACACCGACGTCAGCTAAACGATCAACAAGTAAGCAGTATTTAGAAATTTTGGAGCTTATCGTTTTGTGAATATAATTATCATCCCCGATCGGAGCACCCAATACTATGGTTCCATCGACGGCGATTTTTATTCCTGTGTCTTTAAACAGTTTGTACATATCAGTGGCTTTATCAGGTGTAGTTAGCAGCACACACTTTTCTTTATTTATATTGAATCCAAAAGCAGGTCCGTGTTCGCATAGAAATTTGAATGAGTTGTAGATTTGATTAGTTTCACCGACTAAATTACCATCATCCGCGTACCAGAATTGATTGATACGAGGGAATTTGTCTTCGATGACCTTCAATAGCGGTATGGTCGCTACTGCGTAAGCAGACATTGATAGTACATCGCCCTGTGTGAAGCCTTCGTAAGATGTTATAAATTCATTTCCAATCGATAATTGGGATGGACTATCATAGAGGTTGTGCAATACTGTAGACATCGATGGACATATGCGAGAAATGTTAATAAGAGCTGCTGATCTGTTAATTCTATTAAATGCATTATCTGCGTCGATCGTCAAAAGAACTGCGTCTGGATTTCTGAACAAGCAATCACGAACTGCGTGGGTGACACACTCAACTCCGGCTCGCTGACCAGCACACATTTGTAATCGTCCACAAACTTGTTGTATGTCGTCAGAAAGGAGAGAGAGAATAGCCTTTGACATTATTCTTCTACTAACGTCTCCAATGCCTATAGGCCTTATACCTGATTCTTTCGTTAAGGCAATTAATCTATTAGTAGTCAGTACTTTTGTAACATCATTAGGCAAGTGTTCAGTTGCTAGAGACCGTGCAAATATTGAGAGAGCTTCAGCCAATTGTATTGATTCGTTACCAAATTTTGTTAGCATATTCATCCAAGCTAACACATCTAAGCCAGAAGGACCTGCACCACCTTTCACCCGTTTGGCCATGTGTATAATTAATTCACTGTTAATAGAATCGAATATCACTGAATGGAAACTTGGAGCAGTAATTTGGACCTTCCAGTTAATAGCATCTGGATTCAATGGAGCCTGTGCAGGGTGTTTGTCAAGTAATAATTCTCGTACGGATCTAGAACCAACCAAATCATCAGGTAGCAAGGGAACTCCAACTTTAGACTCAGGATCTAAAAGATGTATTGCTGTGCTCAATCTAGAGCTCTCTACTAGTGAGATGAAGCTTTTGCGCCAGTCGTTTGTTTTTGGTGATTTCACTTTCAATGTTTTCATACTTTGCAGAGCCAAGGCTTCCGCTTATAATTTACCAAATTCATTCTCGAACCACAGATCTAGTCGTCGTGATAAAGTTGCTTTTAATGATTTAATAGTATTACGTACGTTCCTTTGTAGAATTAGATGACTAAAGATTATGTACTTATGAAAATCTTCCGAATTAGTTAACGAATCCCTGTATATACGTGCAAGCTCTGATATAAATTTTTTGGATTCTATACATTTCGGAAGTCTGAATAAGTTAGGTTGCCAATGTACAACTCTCGTAAAGATGTCGATCACGGATAAATTTTCAGAGTCTCGTGATGTATCGTATGTGCAATCGATAATTAGTGGATGAGCAACATGACAACCTCTATAATATGACATTGATAGGTTTGAATTAGTTTGTTTCATGGTTGACATAGACACATTAGTTATATCAGTTGGACTGGAATCAACATGATGATTTGTACAATTTACTGCGGAACAGTTTAAGCAAAATATTTTCTTCTTAGCACACTGACAGCCTTTGCATTTCGCGTTTGGGCCATTGCATGAACAGCATTTCAGCTCAGTCGCAGGTTTGCCCTTTGGCATTAATTGAGGATTGTTATTTGCTTTGTATTTAGATGTTTTTTTGCCGGTTTGTTTGTAATTGTAATTGTTATTTGTGTAATCTGTGTGTTTAAGCTGGTTGGTGTGTGTTTAAGCTGTTTAAATTTTTTGTTTGTATGTTTATCGGAAACCAAATTGTTTTAAGGTCATAAAAAACATTAGAAAAAACACTATTGTGTTTATAAATAATAAAAAGTATTCTTTGTAATAGAATAAAAAACACTAGAAAAAAAAACACTATTTTGTTTATAAATAATGAAAAGTATTCTTTGTATTAGAATAAAAAACCCTAGAAAAAACACTATTTTGTTTATAAATAATAAAAAGTATTCGCTTTATTGGAATAAAAAATACTAGAAAAAACACTTTTTTGTATATAAATAATAAAAAGTATTCTTTGTGTTAGAATAAAAAACACTAGAAAAAAACACTATTTTGTTTATAAATAATAAAAAGTATTCTTTGTATTAGAATAAAAAACACTAGAAAAAACACTATTTTGTTTATAAATAATAAAAAGTATTATTTGTATTAAAATAAAAAACACTAGAAAAAACACTATTTTGTTTATAAATAATAAAAAGTATTCTTTGTATTAGAATAAAAAACACTAGAAAAAAACACTATTTTGTTTATAAATAATAAAAAGGATTTTTTGTATTAGAATAAAAACACTAAAAAAACACTATTTTGTTTATAAATAATAAAAAGTATTCTTTGTATTAGAAAAAAAACTAGAAAAAAACACTTTTTTGTTTATAAATAATAAAAAGTATTTTTTGTATTAAAATAAAAAACACTAGAAAAAAAACACTATTTTGTTTATAAATAATAAAAAGTATTCTTTGTATTAGAATAAAAAACACTAGAAAAAACACTATTTTGTTTATAAATAATAAAAAGTATTGTTTGTATTAGAATAAAAACACTAGAAAAAAACACTATTTTGTTTATAAATAACAAAAAGTATTATTTGTATTAGAATAGAAAACACTAGAAAAAACACTATTTTGTTTATAAATAATAAAAAGTATTCTTTGTATTAGAATAAAAAACACTAGAAAAAACACTATTTTGTTTATAAATAATGAAAAGTATTCTTTGTATTAGAATAAAAAAACTAGAAAAAAACACTATTTTGTTTATAAATAATAAAAAGTATTCTTTGTATTAGAATAAAAAACACTAGAAAAAAACACTATTTTGTTTATAAATAATAAAAAGTATTCTTTGTATTAGAATAAAAAAACTAGAAAAAAACACTATTTTGTTTATAAATAATA
This sequence comes from Pomphorhynchus laevis, assembly GCA_012934845.2. Classification (NCBI taxonomy): domain Eukaryota; kingdom Metazoa; phylum Acanthocephala; class Palaeacanthocephala; order Echinorhynchida; family Pomphorhynchidae; genus Pomphorhynchus; species Pomphorhynchus laevis. Next base: position 54,859 of record WNNJ02000301.1, read on the forward strand.
AAAAGTATTCTTTGTATTAGAATAAAAAACACTAGAAAAAACACTATTTTGTTTATAAATAATAAAAAGTATTCTTTGTATTAGAATAAAAAAACTAGAAAAAAACACTATTTTGTTTATAAATAATAAAAAGTATTCTTTGTATTAGAATAAAAACACTAGAAAAAAACACTATTTTGTTTATAAATAATAAAAAGTATTCTTTGTATTAGAATAAAAAACACTAGAAAAAACACTATTTTGTTTATAAATAATGAAAAGTATTCTTTGTATTAGAATAAAAAACACTAGAAAAAAACACTATTTTGTTTATAAATAATAAAAAGTATTCTTTGTATTAGAATAAAAAACACTAGAAAAAACACTATTTTGTTTATAAATAATAAAAAGTATTCTTTTATAAAATAAAAAACACTAGAAAAAACACTATTTTTTTTATAAATAATAAAAAGTATTCTTTGTATTAGAATAAAAAACACTAGAAAAAAACACTATTTTGTTTATAAATAATAAAAAGTATTCTTTGTATTAGAATAAAAAACACTAGAAAAAACACTATTTTGTTTATAAATAATAAAAAGTATTCTTTGTATTAGAATAAAAAACACTAGAAAAAACATTTTGTTTATAAATAATAAAAAGTATTCTTTGTATTAGAATAAAAAACACTAGAAAAAACACTATTTTGTTTATAAATAATAAAAAGTATTCTTTGTATTAGAATAAAAAACACTAGAAAAAACACTATTTTGTTTATAAATAATAAAAAGTATTCTTTGTATTAGAATAAAAAACACTAGAAAAAACACTATTTTGTTTATAAATAATAAAAAGTATTCTTTGTATTAGAATAAAAAACACTAGAAAAAAACACTATTTTGTTTATAAATAATAAAAAGTATTCTTTGTATTAGAATAAAAAACACTAGAAAAAAAAACACTATTTTGTTTATAAATAATAAAAAGTATTCTTTGTATTAGAATAAAAAACACTAGAAAAAAAACACTTTTTTGTTTATAAATAATAAAAATATTTTTTGTATTAAAATAAAAAACACTAGAAAAAAAACACTATTTTGTTTATAAATAATAAAAGTATTCTTTGTATTAGAATTAGTAGTTTTAGAAAATTTATAACTGTTTTAGCAAATTACATATAAACTATCTTGATACCCATTAACTACTTACAATAAAATAACATACAGTAGTCAAATGAAGAAGCAAATTGTGTTTTATTAATCCTCCGTCAATGCATAAAAACTGTAATACGTTATTTAATATATTATCACATCAAAGAGAAAAGATCTAACAGATTTACACAAAGAGAAAAGATCTAAATAAGAAGAAGAAAAGATCTAAAAGATTTACACAAAGAGAAAAGATCTAAATAAGAAGAAGAAAAGGATCTGCAAACTTCAGATCGCTGCGCTCACAAAGATCGCTGTTCAAGCAAATTACAACCTTAAACACACAATCGTCGGCTCGCTTCGCTCGCCGACGCACAAAATAAATGGTGCGAACAAGGCGTAAAGCATCAGCTATAAACAACAGTTCTCGTCAGCAATGTTCGCTTGGTGGATCGGTAAACACTGGATGTTGTCCCATATGCAGAGGAGTTTATCGGCTTAATGCTTCAGGGTGTCTTCGCGTTCACGGTCACTTGGACTCAAGATGCTCAGGCTCGGGTCAATCATTGAATTTCGGCTCAATTAATTTGACGTCTCTAGATGGAGCTGGTCAAGTTGCTTTTGTGGGCGTGCGGGACTCCTTTGGAGCATCATCTGATCTCAGGTCGGCTACACCGCCTGTGGAGTTGTCGAGCAGTCCTTTCAAGGAACCTACGCGCACCACTTCAGAACTTTTACGCAGGGTTTGGATGCAACCCGTAAATACGATTAAGCGCATACCGTGGAACCTGCGCCGTCGAATTGCAAATATTTACTCGTCGTTACTTTTACAGGCTATGTGTTCAAACTCATTTCACGACTGGGAACGTTTGCTATGCTTTCCGAAATTCTGTCTTGCGTCTACGATGAATCGTGCTCAAGCCTGCGATCACACTGGGACAAAGATAAGCTTGCTTTTGGACAAGTTCGAAACCGGCGAAGATGGTGATTGCTTTTCTCCATCGGATGTTCGACCCTCCAGAAAGCTCAACAGATTTGTTTCGACGAACAACGACTATTCAGAGGCGATCGAATTAACAAGAAGTGGAAATTATGGGAAAGCGATGCGACGTCTTACTTCAAGTAATATTTGCGAGTATTCACAATCCACACGCATACAATTGTCCGTGCTACATCCAGTGAACGGTGATCTCCCAGCCTCTCGCCCTCCATGCCTGACATTGCCTTTATCAGTCGACTCGGACATTATTCAGGCCGCAGTCTCATCTTTTCCTTCCCTTACTTCCCCTGGAAGCTTGGGTTTGAGAGCGGAACACTTAAAAGACATGATGTCGGTTGATCACGGGGTTCTTTTAGGGCGACTCACTTCGCTGGTCAACTACCTGATTGCGGGCTTAGCTCCAGTCGAACTTTCTCCGTTCTTAGCTGGAGCTAGTCTACTGGCCTTAAGTAAGCCTGACGGAGGAGTCCGCCCCATTGCAATTGGGGAAACATTACGTCGCTTATGTGCCAAATGCATTTGTCGAAAACTCCGGTCGCGGTTTTCAGAATCGCTCTTACCTCACCAGCTCGGTGTCGCTACGCCAAACGGTATGGAGCAGATTATCCATAGAGTCCGTCGACTACACCATCTTCAACACCAGAATGACGATTGGGTTTGGGTCAAAGTTGACATTACCAATGCCTTCAATACGCTGAGCCGCAGATCCTTTATTGACGCTGTAAGGAGTGAGTTCCCTGAAATAAGTAGGTGGATATCCTGGTGCTATGGATCTGGTTCAAACCTTCGATTTGGGAACATGGAGCCTCTTCAATCCTTGAGCGGAGTGCAACAAGGGGATCCTCTTGGTCCCTTATTGTTTTGCCTAGCTTTGAAACCGATAATCGCCTCAATATCTACAATCGAGGGGATCGGCTTAAACTTGTGGTACCTCGATGACGGCATAGTGGGCGGAAGACCAGAGGCTGTTGGCAAAGCATTATCTCTGCTCTCTTTAGATTTTCCAGCGATTGGGTTGTCGTTAAACTGGAAAAAGACCGAACTGATAGGAAAGGCTAGTAATATCGATCTGGTAAAGAGATTATGCCCAGGGATTACTTTGGTTAATTCAACAGACAACTTCACAATTCTAGGGAGCCCTGTCGGTTCCCAGGAACACTGCTCATCACACCTCATTAATAAGGTACTCCCGGCACTGCAACTTGACCTAAAGACACTAGAAAACTTGCCGGACCCTCAGGTTGCTTTCATCCTGCTGCGCAATTGCGCATCTGCCGCACGAGTAAATCATCTGATGCGTACGGTAGATCCCGCCTTCGCTCAAAAATTTTTCCGGCTTTTCGATGACTTGGTCTTAGATTGCTTCAGCAATATAACGTCTATTCACCCGGACAAGAAAACATGGTCACAAGCTTGCTTACCCCTGAAGATGGGAGGATTGGGCCTTCGAAGCTGTGTCGAACACTCCGCAGCGACGTTTCTTTCAAGTGTGGAAATGGTCGCTAAACAATCGAACCTCGACCCTTACTCTTTCCCCAGTTTTGAATCTGCAATTTCTAACTTTCCGCATGATGACAGAGGACTACAATCAAATCAACGGGGTCTTTCTCACAGCATCGACGAGACTTCGCGTCGCAAGCTATTGGAAAGCGTCGATTGCTCCAATTCAGCCAGATTATTGGCAGTTTCGCGTCCGCATGCGTGTGCATGGCTGCAGGCTATACCAAACAAAGCCACGCTTATGAATCTTGCGCCGAATGAATTTGTGGTGTTGCTTCGTATGTGGTTGGGAATGCCGCTCTGTAAGGGTGACTACCGTTGCAGACGCTGCCTTAGAATGGCAGACAAGTTTGGTTTCCACGCCCTAACCTGTCAATTTGGCGGGTACCCCGGTATTCGACACGATGGACTTCGAGACACAATATTTCAGGCGGCAGTTTCTGCAGGACTGAGAGTCGCGAAGGAGGTACCCAATCTCGTGCGCAACTTACGAGAGAGACCAGCCGACATTTTGATTTACGAGGATCCCCCTCTAGCAGTCGATTTTGCGGTGACAAACCCTCTGCAAAATGCCTACGTTTCCATGGCTGCTAAGATTCCTGGATATGCTGCAGACAGATATGCAGCATGTGTCAAGGACCGAAAATACAAGCGGAAAATGGAGGAAAGTGGGTATTGTTTCTCGGCCGCAGTTATAGAGACATATGGAGGTTGGAACGCCCAGGGGGAAAAACTTGTCAGATTCATTGCCCGATCTATGTCTTGGCGAGGCAATATTTCGTATAGCAAGGCGGCAAACCAGCTCTTTCAGCGTGTCTCGATCTCCCTGATGAGAGGGAATGCCAAAGCGATTCTCAAGAGCCTCGAAGATTTGGGGAGACCTATAATAGAAAGCAGTGTTGGTCTTTACGACGACCCAACCCCGCGTCTCAACCCTTCGGAATTTCTTACTCAGGTGGCAGCCTTATCCGAAGAAATCGTCATTCGAGAAACCATCCTTCCTACAGTCAGAAATGTGGACATCCATATCAATGATGTCAATCAAAATCTTCGAATCTTACATAGCGGAGGCGTACTCGACTTTCAAACTGGGAAAGATGAAAGCCCGATCAAACAGACACCCTCATACCCCACACGCTTACTTGTGACACAGAGTAGTAACACTGAGAACGAGGGCGTAGTGGCCACGACGAGCGTTATCGGAATAGAACAACCTTGCAATAAAACGAACCTAATAAATTTTGATTGTGAAGGTTGGACTGGACAGAATTTTGTGATTGCTGGGGACAGTGCGGGCCACAACTTCGTGATGTCTGTATTTCTTATGTCAATGAAGAGAGGAATTCGAATACCTGATCGATTATTTGGATTTTGCCCAGCCTACTGCTTAAGCTCGGGTATTTCACCTAGCCGACTTGTTAGCCTGGTAGGCCCATTTCTTAATTTCAGCGTCATGACGACATGCGAAGAAACAAAGGGACTGGGGAAGGTTGTGGTTGCAGGTGGCTTTACTGATGCGCCCAATGTGATAAGGGGAATAAACATGGACACGTTTGACGTCCAGAATACCAGCATAATGAGCCGCAAATCTCCTCTTACAATTTGTATAACAAACGAAGAATTGGTGCCAAAATATTTTGAACTGGATGAGCATACATGTGCAGTAGACGCCAACGCAGGGTCAATATTGATTTTCGACTATTCAAAAGAATCAAATCAAATTATCAATTCAAATCAAGTAATAGGCGATATTGGAAGCCTCTGCTACCTGGATTATACGAAATCACAGCTGTTGTCACTGGATTCAATCCGCCTCGGAGGACCGGGACTGTACGAGATGCCGACAAATATGTGTCCGCGAACGCCAGTCAACAGCCTGCCGAATCCAGCAAGGGAAACGGAAAGACGTCAGAGGCAGAGAAGTCGACGGATGTGGCAGCAACAGAGGAGGACAACGACGCTGTTTTTCTTACCGCCTCGGAGGACCGTGACTGTACGAAATGCCGACAAATATGTAGACACCTTGCAACAGCTTGCCGAATCCAGCAACGTGGACGGGGAGACGTCAAAGGCAGACAAGTCCACGGATAAGGCGGAATCAAAAGAATAGCGACGCTGTTTTTCCTTAAAATTTTATTTATCTTTATTTTTATTTATTTGAACTGTATATTGATTGTTTAGATGTTGTATGTATATTGAACATTTAAAAAAAAAGTATTATTTGTATTAGAATAGAAAACACTAGAAAAAACACTATTATGTTTATAAATTATAAAAAGTATTCTTTGTATTAGAATAAAAAACACTAGAAAAAACACTATTTTGTTTATAAATAATGAAAAGTATTCTTTGTATTAGAATAAAAAAAACTAGAAAAAAACACTATTTTGTTTATAAATAATAAAAAGTATTCTTTGTATTAGAATAAAAAACACTAGAAAAAAAACACTATTTCGTTTATAAATAATAAAAAGTATTCTTTGTATTAGAATAAAAAACACTAGAAAAAAAACACTATTTTGTTTATAAATAATAAAAAGTATTCTTTGTAATAGAATAAAAAACACTAGAAAAAAAAACACTATTTTGTTTATAAATAATGAAAAGTATTCTTTGTATTAGAATAAAAAACCCTAGAAAAAAACACTATTTTGTTTATAAATTATAAAAAGTATTCGTTATATTGGAATAAAAAATACTAGAAAAAACACTTTTTTGTATATAAATAATAAAAAGTATTCTTTGTATTAGAATAAAAAACACTAGAAAAAACACAATTTTGTTTATAAATAATAAAAAGTATTGTTTGTATTAGAATAAAAAACACTAGAAAAAACACTTTTTTGTTTATAAATAATAAAAAGTATTCTTTAAATTAGAATAAAAACACTAGAAAAAAAACACTATTTTGTTTATAAAAAATGAAAAGTATTCTTTGTATTAGAATAAAAAACACTGGAAAAAGCACTATTTTGTTTATAAATAATTAAAAGTATTCTTTATATTAGAATAGAAAACACTAGAAAAAAACACTATTTTGTTTATAAATAATAAAAAGTATCCTTTGTATTAGAATAAAAAACACTGGAAAAAAAACACTATTTTGTTTATAAATAATAAAAAGTATTCTTTGTATTAGAATAAAAACACTAGAAAAAAACACTTTTTTGTTTATAAATAATAAAAAGTATTCTTTGTATTAGAATAAACAACACTAGAAAAAAACACTATTTTGTTTATAAATAATAAAAAGTATTCTTTGTATTAGAATAAAAAACACTAGAAAAAAACACTATTTTGTTTATAAATAATAAAAAGTATTCGTTATATAAGAATAAAAAACACTAGAAACAAAACACTATTTTCTTTATAAATAATGAAAAGTATTCTTTGTTTTAGAATAAAAAACACTTGAAAAAACACTATTTTGTTTATAAATAATAAAAAGTATTCTTTATATTAGAATAAAAACACTAGAAAAAAAACACTATTTTGTTTATAAATAATGAAAAGTATTCTATGTATTAGAATAAAAAACACTAGAAAAAACACTATTTTGTTTATAAATAATAAAAAGTATTCTTTGTATTAGAATAAAAACCACTATTTTGTTTATAAATAATAAAAAGCATTCTTTGTATTAGAATAAAAAACACTAGAAAAAAACACTATTTTGGTTATAAATAATAAAAAGTATTCTTTGTATTAGAATAAAAAAAAACTAGAAAAGAACACTATTTTGTTTATAAATAATAAAAAGTATTCTTTGTATTAGAATAAACAACACTAGAAAAAACACTATTTTGTTTATAAATAATGAAAAGTATTCTTTGTATTAAAATAAAAACACTAGAAAAAAAACACTATTTTGTTTATAAATAATAAAAAGTATTCTTTGTATTAGAATAAAAAACACTAGAAAAAAAAACACTATTTTGTTTATAAATAATAAAACGTATTGTTTGTATTAGAATAAAAAACACTAGACAAAACACTATTTTGTTTAAAAATAACAAAAAAAAGTATTATTTGTATTAGAATAGAAAACACTAGAAAAAACACTATTTTGTTTATAAATAATAAAAAGTATTCTTTGTATTAGAATAAAAAACAATAGAAAAAACACTATTTTGTTTATAAATAATGAAAAGTATTATTTGTATTAGAATAAAAAACACTAGAAAAAACACTATTTTGTTTATAAATATTAAAAAGTATTATTTGTATTAGAATAAAAAACACTAGAAAAAACACTATTTTGTTTATAAATAATGAAAAGTATTGTTTGTATTAGAATAAAAAACACTAGAAAAAACACTATTTTGTTTATAAATAATAAAAAGTATTATTTGTATTAGAATAAAAAACACTAGAAAAAGCACTATTTTGTTTATAAATAATAAAAAGTATTCTATATATATCAGAATAAAAAACACTAGATAAAAACACTATTTTGTTTATAAATAAAAAGAAAGTATTCTTTGTATTAGAATAAAAAACACTAGAAAAAAAACACTTTTTTGTTTATAAATAATAAAAAGTATTCTTTGTATTAGAAAAAAACACTAGAAAAAACACTATTTTGTTTATAAATAAAAAAAAGTATTATTTGTATTAGAATAAAAAACACTAGAAAAAACACTATTGTGTTTATAAATAATAAAAAGTATTCTTTGTATTAGAATAAAAAACACTAGAAAAAAACACTATTTTTTTATAAATAAAAAAAAGTATTCTTTGTATTAGAATAAAAAACACTAGAAAAAGCACTATTTTGTTTATAAATAATTAAAAGTATTCTTTATATTAGAATAGAAAACACTAGAAAACAAACACTATTTTGTTTATAAATAATAAAAAGTATTCTTTGTATTAGAATAAAAAACACTAGAAAAAAACACTATTTTGTTTATAAATAATAAAAAGTATTCTTTGTATTAGAATAAAAAACACTAGAAAAAAACACTTTTTGTTTATAAATAATAAAAAGTATTCTTTGTATTAGAATAAACAACACTAGAAAAAACACTATTTTGTTTATAAATAATAAAAAGTATTCTTTGCATTAGAATAAAAAACACTAGAAAAAACACTATTTTGTTTATAAATAATAAAAAGTATTCGTTATATAAGAATAAAAAACACTAGAAAAAAACACTATTTTGTTTATAAATAATGAAAAGTATTCTTTGTTTTAGAATAAAAAACACTTGAAAAAACACTATTTTGTTTATAAATAATAAAAAGTATACTTTATATTAGAATAAAAACACTAGAAAAAAAACACTATTTTGTTTATAAATAATGAAAAGTATTCTTTGTATTAGAATAAAAACACTAGAAAAAACACTATTTTGTTTATAAATAATAAAAAGTATTCTTTGTATTAGAATAAAAACACTAGAAAAAAACACTATTTTGTTTATAAATAATAAAAAGTATTCTTTGTATTAGAATAAAAAACACTAGAAAAAACACTTTTTTGTTTATAAATAATAAAAAGTATTCTTTAAATTAGAATAGAAGACACTAGAAAAAAAAACTATTTTGTTTATAAATAATGAAAAGTATTCTTTGTATTAGAATAAAAAACACTAGAAAAAAACACTATTTTGTTTATAAATAATAAAAAGTATTATTTGTATTAAAATAAAAAAACATTTTTTTTGAAGAGAATAATTTTTTTATAAGAACTCCAAAATGTACAAACAAACACAAAAAAAACGTGATGCGTCAAATAATTTAAAAGAATATTGTACGTTTTTTCATTTAGCGCGCAGGGCGATTGCGAGCAGAACGGGCACCCCGAACGCATAAAGAAATTGAGCGAGCCAGTTGTATGCCAATCGTTGACCGAAGACTTGTCAATTCCTCTGCATATGTGTGTCTTTTTCTAATTGCCAATTTACGAGCAATGCGCTGAATTATCGTGACCGACGATTTACTTTCACCACCAAAACAAGAAAACACCAATGGCGCAAAGTTTGCCCTCTCTATTAGTATGACTCTCTCTTGATACTTTGCGATTTTTCGCTTTTCGTGGAATTCAAAGGCGGACGTTGTTGACTTCGAGAGGTTGGACGGCGCGAATGCGTTGAATACGCATGTGTCGAATAAAGTTCGCTCAGAACGACCTCCGTAAAATCCATAGCAAGCAATGTCTAAACGTGCTTCATGATCTCTAGAAGTGCTTGTGCGCTCGAACACGATACTATGATGTACTGATTTCAAAGCTGGTTCTGTCTGGACATTATCGCAAATTTCGGTCATGGTATTGGATAATATATCACGAATCAAATCGTGTCTAATCGAAGGATGACCTCCAGTTGGACAAGTTAGTGAGTGTGCCAGTGATGTTCGTTCACCGCATGGGCAATGTAAGGGAACATCGCAAGACAGTCTATTGTACCGAGCTTTAATTGCATCCCGAAATTCCATATTATTAAGACGAGTACAACGGTCATTTGTAGGATACGTGGATAGCCATGAGGAAGCACCCTTGACTTGTAGGTGCTCCAATATGCATATAGTAGTTTTATCTAAATCAGATAGCTTATCCATAAGTAGCGATTTGTGCATCTCGTTTTTTGATGTGCGTATCTGGGAAATATACTTATCTTGCTCCGCCTTTAACTCAACCCCATACAAGCCGCCTAAATAAGGAAGACATAGCTTCTCAGAGTTTTCGAACTCTACTTGTGCTGTGACTCGTGGGTCAACTATGCCTAGACCACCATGTCTTAATGGGAGCGAAAATAATGGCCACATGGAATTGTCGTTCGTTGAGTTCAAATTAAAAAGTTCGTCAAAGCGACGCCGAATAGTATCATTTAATTCATCGAACCAGCCATTTAAGCAATTCGTCGTTCGTTGCATGTGTATATATTTATGCTGCAAAGCTCTGGTCATACTAGCATAGCTTACCTGTAAATCAATAACACCGACGTCAGCTAAACGATCAACAAGTAAGCAGTATTTAGAAATTTTGGAGCTTATCGTTTTGTGAATATAATTATCATCCCCGATCGGAGCACCCAATACTATGGTTCCATCGACGGCGATTTTTATTCCTGTGTCTTTAAACAGTTTGTACATATCAGTGGCTTTATCAGGTGTAGTTAGCAGCACACACTTTTCTTTATTTATATTGAATCCAAAAGCAGGTCCGTGTTCGCATAGAAATTTGAATGAGTTGTAGATTTGATTAGTTTCACCGACTAAATTACCATCATCCGCGTACCAGAATTGATTGATACGAGGGAATTTGTCTTCGATGACCTTCAATAGCGGTATGGTCGCTACTGCGTAAGCAGACATTGATAGTACATCGCCCTGTGTGAAGCCTTCGTAAGATGTTATAAATTCATTTCCAATCGATAATTGGGATGGACTATCATAGAGGTTGTGCAATACTGTAGACATCGATGGACATATGCGAGAAATGTTAATAAGAGCTGCTGATCTGTTAATTCTATTAAATGCATTATCTGCGTCGATCGTCAAAAGAACTGCGTCAGGATTTCTGAACAAGCAATCACGAACTGCGTGGGTGACACACTCAACTCCGGCTCGCTGACCAGCACACATTTGTAATCGTCCACAAACTTGTTGTATGTCGTCTGAAAGGAGAGAGAGAATAGCCTTTGACATTATTCTTCTACTAACGTCTCCAATGCCTATAGGCCTTATACCTGATTCTTTCGTTAAGGCAATTAATCTATTAGTAGTCAGTACTTTTGTAACATCATTAGGCAAGTGTTCAGTTGCTAGAGACCGTGCAAATATTGAGAGAGCTTCAGCCAATTGTATTGATTCGTTACCAAATTTTGTTAGCATATTCATCCAAGCTAACGCATCTAAGCCAGAAGGACCTGCACCACCTTTCACCCGTTTGGCCATGTGTATAATTAATTCACTGTTAATAGAATCGAATATCACTGAATGGAAACTTGGAGCAGTAATTTGGACCTTCCAGTTAATAGCATCTGGATTCAATGGAGCCTGCGCAGGGTGTTTGTCAAGTAATAATTCTCGTACGGATCTAGAACCAACCAAATCATCAGGTAGCAAGGGAACTCCAACTTTAGACTCAGGATCTAAAAGATGTATTGCTGTGCTCAATCTAGAGCTCTCTACTAGTGAGATGAAGCTTTTGCGCCAGTCGTTTGTTTTTGGTGATTTCACTTTCAATGTTTTCATACTTTGCAGCGCCAAGGCTTCCGCATATAATTTACCAAATTCATTCTTGAACCACAGATCTAGTCGTCGTGATAAAGTTGCTTTTAATGATTTAATAGTATTACGTACGTTCCTTTGTAGAATTAGATGACTAAAGATTATGTACTTATGAAAATCTTCCGAATTAGTTAACGAATCCCTGTATATACGTGCAAGCTCTGATATAAATTTTTTGGATTCTATACATTTCGGAAGTCTGAATAAGTAATATCTAATAATAATAATTATATAATAATTTTAATTATTAATGTATAGAATAAATGCTAATTAATAATATTTTTGTTTTATTAAATATGATGTTTAATTTAATGTAAAATTTTAAAAAGGGGGCACCCAGATTTGAACTGGGGACCTCTCGATCTGCAGTCGAATGCTCTACCACTGAGCTATACCCCCGTGTTCACCATCTCGTTATTGAACAAAGTCAATATATTGCTATTGAGTTTTGAAAAGATTCAATTTTTTTTAATTGAAGATGTAATGTGTTCAACTCTTTAAATGTAAATGGAAGACATTTTGTATAGGGAACTAACTACATGTTGTAGTTAACCGCAACATTGTAGCTGTTTCGGAGAGAGTAGGATTTTGTAATTAATGAATCAGTTCAAAACTCAATTCTTGTAATACAATTGTTTTAGATTATTAATTCTTTTTACGAATTTATAAAATGGTTTTGTAATACAATTTAAAAAAAATATAACAAAAAATACAACAAAAAATATTAACTTTTAATTATTTTAACTTTTTAATTAGAAGTTCTAGTGATCGTCAAGTTCTAATTTCAACTTTTTTCAATTGTAATCAATTTCCGAATGCTTATCCACAAAATGTAAATTATTTAATTTACAAATTTTTGTAAATAATAGATTACCAAATAATAATCGAAATTTTGAAATATTTAAATTTTCAAAAAATCGGCTGATATCGTCATTTTACAGATTAATTAAGGCATTTAAGAAGCAGATCACAACTTTCATAACTTGCGCAATTTATAATAGAAAGAATTTCTATTAATTATTATTTTAACATTTAACATTTTAACTTTTTAACATTTACTCTTATATTTTAAAAAATATACATATGTTTATTTCTATTGTAATAAATTGTTATAGCTTGGAATCTTTTATATACAAAAGTTTTAGTCTATTCTATTGTATGAAAGCGATTTCCTTTCGCGTATAATACAGGAGGCATATTTTATAAAAAGAATGAAGTGATGCCCAATAATAAAGCAGATTTTATTTTAAAAATATCATAGGTATTTTTAAAATTCAAAGATAGCTGACACGTCCAGAGCATTTCACAACAATTTTCCTTGAAATACATGGTTAAACAATATAAACTAAGCCCTACGCAAACAATGTTCCTTTAAACCTCCTTATTTTCGGTATGATCATCAATTCCAGGATATTTCTGAATAATTTATCAGTAAGAGTAATATAATAAATAATTTTTTATGATGGGAACCATAATCCCCACGGATTCTTTAATTTTATATTCAACGTTCTTTAAAGTATCAGAATAAATAATTTATTATAGTATGAAATCAAAGAAACTTGTATTATTCGAGAAAAAATTGTCGGTCCAATATTTTAATAGCTTCTGCTGTTATCGTCAGGAACTACTGACAACGTAAAAGTTTTATATACAAAAGTTTTATCATGTGACACTTAAAAAAAACGTCAAAGAAAGAAAAAATCTATACAAGAAACTAACGAATCAAATAAAATTTGTTAATAAAATTTATTAACGAAAAATGGAATATACAGAAGGCTTATTTTATAAAAAGAATGAAGTGACGCCCAATAATAAAGCAGATTTTATTTTAAAAATATAATATTAAATTTATTGTTTTATATATTTTTATATTAAATTGGACTTGACACGTTATATTTGTTTAATTTGTTTCAGTTTATTGTTTTTAATATTTTAATTTTGATTAATTATAAATGTGTTATATTGTTTATTATTGTCTTTGATTTGGTTTTAAAAAATATTAATGCCTTGATTTTTTTCACTTCTATTAAAAAGTTATATTTGATGTGTTAGTTTCTTGTACAGGTATTTTTTCTTTTGAGTTATTTAAAGTGTTATACGATAAAACTTTTGTATATAGAAAACTTTTACGTGGTGAAAACAGTAGTTCCTGACGATGACAGCAGGAGCTATATTGGACTGGCAATTGTTTTTCGAATATTACAAGTTTATTTGATTTCATATTATAATAAATTATTACAATAGAAAGAAACGTATGGATATTTTCAAAAATATCAAAGTAAATGTTAAACATCAAGGAGAAATCCAATGAAGGACATACCAAACTAAAAAATATCAAATATAATCCTTGTTTGGGCTTATAATGACAAAATGACAACCTAAATGACAAAATCTACTAGTGATAATGATTCCATACTATAAAAGATAATATACCATAATGGCTTTTGTAAAATGATTTGACAACGTTAAATGATGTGTGATTTAAAATACAGGGAATAAAAATAATTTTTTAAATAAAAAATATATTTTAATTTCATTTTTCAAAAATAAAATATAAAAATCACACATAAAGTTAAATTAAATGCACAAATGTTGTATTTTAATAGTTATTTCGACTTTATGTTTTGGTCTACTTGAAAATATTTAGAATTTCGGACAGTTAGTTTATTTTTAACCTCACTGTTTTAATATTCTTGATTTAGGTAAAGGAGGAAAGCACAATATGTCACAAGTTACGAAAAAGTAATATAATTTGAAAGTATTTAATTTAGAGTGATATTCAACATTATAGCAACTTAATCTATCTAAAGGATAAGAATGATAATTGGTCTAGCAAATGGCGAATGTTTGCATCCAAAAAACTAAATGAAATGTAATTTAAAGCAGCTTAGATATAATCCTGTTCTTGTTTTAAGGCTGTTGAAATGTCGTGTTTGTAAACAATCGTCGTCCAATTCCAGACATTCGTTTCTAATTGTTACTATTCCAAGACTATTCTGTTTTAATGTAACTCTTGATACTGAAAATGGAAAAATTAGTCAGCTCATTTTGACGCCAAACTTTTCTGGTATTTTCAATTAAAAGAAGATAATTTCAAAATTCATTGTTAATTATATGATCCCAGCTATATGTACATGATAGAAAATATGTAAAATGTAGTACATGTAGAATATATATACATCATATATCTAATTGTATATTTTTACAATGTCTTTATCTTTATGTTAAAAATATTTAACGTTGTGTTAAATACACATGTCTTTAACATCCAAAGTCTTATGATGCTATTGACAAAAATTTAGATTTATTCAAATATTGTTTTGAATTTTTATTTTATAATGTGTTGCATTAAATTTATTGCATTCAAAATAGGATATAGGCAATGAATATAGCATATTCATTATCTTATAGGATATTCATTACCATATTTGCATTAACAAAGGGAATGCTTAAAATATCGTTTGGAATTTATCGTTAATGAATTCACAAAAGTATTTTTATCTTGAAATAACAAATGACTGAGTGATTTTTATATTTTAGATATTAATATCAAAATTCATACTTTTTCTATTTTCATAATACTTTATATATAAAAATAAGAATTAATTAAGAATTAAAAAATCAATTTTTAAACCACTTGGCAATATTTTAATCTTTGTCTTTAATGTAATATTGCTATTAATAATATTAATATAATATTAATATTAATATAAT
>WNNJ02002994.1:0-14722 GCA_012934845.2 Pomphorhynchus laevis
TATAATATATATCTATATATATAAATCTATATATAGATATTTATAATCATCTATATATAAATCTATATATAGATATTTATATATTATATATTTGAATATTCCTTATTGAACATATTAAAATTCATTTTTCGTACACATTAAAATTAAACGGAATTGTTCTAAAAAATGTAAAATTTATTTTTCGCTTTAAATTTTCGCAAAATTCTAAAATTGTTACTGAATAAAGATTTGTATTCGAAAGCTTTCATCTGAAATTGATAAATGTCAAAGAAATTTATTTAAGTTTTGAATAAATGTCCTTCTTTAGATTGTATATATATAATTTACTTAATTTTTAACTACATTTTTGACTTTAAAAATATTAGTTAAATTAAATCTATTGATAGACCCTGGGATGGCGGAGGAACTGCAATCCCAGGGTCTATCGAAGACGCTTATAATATTACTTGTAATAAAAGAAGCTGGGAAGTAGAGCGTTTATACTTTTATCCGTCATCAATTGTCCAATCCATCGTTTTTTCCGTTGTTTACGCTTAAACGTGTCATTAATAGGTCTATCTATAATGACAGTCTTCATTGTGTGTGATGGGTTTTCAACAAGATGACGAACTGTCCCGTCTGCTTCCATATTCCCGCTACGTATGTCCTTTCGATCGTTGTTAGCTCGAATGTTGTATTTCGTCGAAGTTTGTCCTACGTATTGGACTTTACAATCTAGACACTCGTTCATATAAACACGTATCTCGATTTGCAGTTGTATTCACCGTCTATTGTGTATGAGAGACCCGTTATTTGAGAGGTAAACCTAAGTGATTCGATCATGTCAATGCAATTTGCGCATCTTCGGTATCCACAACGGCGTGATCCTTTCCCTTCAGTGGTTATCGGTGACATGTGTTGTAGCATCCCGTTGAGTTTTCTTGAGTTCCGATATCTTATCAGAGGTTTTTGTATGTTCTGTCTTATTGTCGCAGGAATCTTTGAATTCTTCCATATCGGAATTACAGATAAAGTGTCATACCCACTTTAAAAATCTGACATTCAACACTAGCGACTGAAGAAGACCAAAAACGGTCAGAACGTTTCGCAATGATGCAGTCAAGAAAAGGATGGTTCAAAGGAATTATGAACAAAATGAAATTGACAAAACTTGAGCACTTCTCGAACTAGTACTCAAAAACAACTGTTTTGAATTTAACGATAGATTTAAAAAAAAGAACAGCACTGCAACGGGGACCTCGGTAGCGCCCGTGTACGCCAACCTATATGTAGCTGAGATTGAGGAGCAGTATCTGAAAACTCGAAGACTTAAACCTCAATTACATGAACTTGTATCAGATCTACATCGTTTTTGTGAACTGAAATTTACATTGGCATTACCAGAAAGCAACGGAAATACGAACTTTTTAGATACAACTATGCATGAAAAGAAATGCTCTTTTCATACAACTCTGTATGAAAAGTAATCAAACGTGGCATTTAATGTGCACGCTAGCAGTTTTCATCCACAAAAGACAAAAATAACATTGATATACAATGAATAATTCCGCAGCAGGAAATCCAATAGTAAAATATTAATGGATCAATTAAAAAATAGGGTATATTCTCATAGACAGTGTCTTAAACAGTACGACAGATATGGAAACTGAACAGAGTAAGATTGCTGAACAACCACAAAGAGAAAGCCTACTCGGAGGACAATAAAAATATTAATTGTATTCTAGAGTATAACGCAGCGTTTGAAAATATTAAAAAATGCCTAAACACAAACAAAGACCAAAATTTGACCAGCCTAAACAGAGTAAAGGTGTATTTTAAAAACAACAAAAACATTAAAAGTCAAATTGTACATTCAAGACTAAAAGTATGACAGAAGCGACGGAGAGTATGGGTAGCTCAGCTCTATGTAAAAATAAAGCATGTAAATGTTGTGCAGATATACTCAACGTTACAAGCACATTTAAGAGTGAACACACCGGATTAACGTACAAAACAAGATGTAACCATACTTGTGATCAAAGGATATAATATATTTATCAACATGTAATGATTGTCAAAATCAGTATATCGGAGATAGCGATAGACAATTAAACCTGAGAATGAACAATAGACGTGCTGATACTCGAAAGAACAAAATAGGATTCGATGGAGTGGTTCCAAATCATATATTTTCCACGCAAATTGTACAAGGATGGTTTAAAAATACCTATGAAAGGAAACAAACGGAACAATATTGGATAGGGCCAGTCATGAGTTCACACTCATGACTTAGGGCCATGGATAGGGCCAGGCGTTCACACTTTTTGCATGAATTTGCAACTCCAACTTTTGTAGTCTCTGACGAGCTTTTAATGATATTCCTACCTAATTTGTTATTAGATTTGTAGACAAATTGTAAATTGGGAATATTAATGTTTTCAGATTTTGCCATGTTTTTAATTTTCAGATTAAGACTCCTTTCGACTGCCGTTAAAGCTGGATGGAATGGCATTACTATTCGAATTTGATTAATTTTGTCATTTTTAACTTGAGGTAATTCATTCTGTAAATATGTTCTATGTCGTGCCCTATTGATACTGCTTAATATCTCTCGTTTAGTAAAACCTCTGTTTGCTAGGATACCTCTAAGCTTGTATAGATGTACTTCTCGACGTGCCGGTTCACTACAAACACGTATTATTCTACACGCTTCATTTTGTATAAGGGATTTTTTCGTGTAATTAGGATGAGCGCTTTGTGCATGAAGGTAATTGGGTATGGAGGAGTTCTTGCTATACAATTCAGTTTGTACATTGTTATTTTCATCACGATAAACTGAAATATCGAGAAAGTTCGCGGGAACAGAAAATGATGTTGTAAATTTTAAAGAACCAAAGTTATTGACATGATCGATGAATCTATCCAAATTTTCTTTGCCGTGCTTCCATACTATAAATATATCGTCTATGTATCGCACAAATAATGACGGTTTTAGCTCAAACGCATTTATAGCAGCTGTTTCAAAATCATCCATAAATAAAATAGCATATACGGGTGCCAGAGCTGTACCCATAGCTGTTCCAGCTGTTTGTCTATATCGATCACCATTAAATTTAAAATAGTTATTCTCAAGAATAAAGGCCAAGCTATCAAGAACAAATTCTTTCTTTTTAAAACACCAATTATCCGCCTCCATTGCTTTACGTACAGCCAATATACCGTTTGTATGTGGTATTGATGGGTAGAGAGATTCTACATCCATAGTTATCATAATATCGCTCGGTTTTATTTCGGATTTAATCGTTTTAAGTTTATCCAAAAATTCTGACGAGCTTCTAATGTACGAATTTACTTTGCTTGTTAAGGGTAATAGCAAATTGTGTAAAACTTTTGAAAGTTGTGAACGCCCTAGATGCAAGTGTTGCGCACAAATTGTAGAAACAAATCGCTTTACAAGTAATGTAACAGGTTTGAGTTATAGAATTAAGCACCCTGTTACATGCAGTACAAAGGATGTCGTATATCTAGGATGTTGTTCACTATGCTCGGCACAATACATTGGTGAGTCTAGACGCTCCCTGAGTGAGAGACTGAACAATCGTAGATCAGACATATTGAGGGGTAAAAAGACCCAAGACTCTATAGTGGAACATTGCATCGATACTCATAACATCACAGAAGATTGTTTCAATTACACTATCATCGCTAATAATACCGGCACTGATAAATTGAGAAAATATAACGAACAACAATGGGTCGGGCAGCTATTTTCTGATACACCAAATGGTATCAATAAACACCACTTTTACAAGTGGATTGATATCACATAGAACAATTATTACTTTCTTTGATATATTCATGTTTTAAGTTTTTGTGTTTCTGTTATAGATTTGATAAAGCTAATAAAAAGCGAAACGTCGTATTAATTTCTTCGTTAAGACTGGTTTACTTTAATTATATATATTAAACGTATTCACATGATGGATCCCAGTCATCAGTTACATTCAGAACCTACATTATATATATATCATTTGATTTCGATAATATAATTATAATAATTAATTTTATTGAATTTATTATCTGTATGTAATTTAAAATTTTACATGCCAACGATTTCATCACGTTAATGGAACCGGAAGCATCGCAACACAGAACACCTGCAATGCCACTTCTTATTTTAAGCAATAGATGTGATTGAAAAAATAAGCAATTTCAAGCGATAGATTTATCAAGCAATTTATTTCATTTTTGTTTTTCTCATTTACAACCTAAGATATCAGGTTAACTAGGATCTAATAAATACTGTAAATCTTAAAAAATTATTCATTCAAATATAATTAATAATATTAATAACACATATTTTAATATTATTTTTTTATAATAATATTAAATAGTATTATTATTTATTATTTATTGCTATATTTTTAGTCAATATCATATTAGTTATCTCGTTTTTT
The DNA here is from genome assembly GCA_012934845.2 of Pomphorhynchus laevis. NCBI lineage: Eukaryota > Metazoa > Acanthocephala > Palaeacanthocephala > Echinorhynchida > Pomphorhynchidae > Pomphorhynchus > Pomphorhynchus laevis. The sequence continues at coordinate 4,437 of WNNJ02002994.1, forward strand.
ATTCTACTATTATATATAAAGAATGGACACCCTGTGATCTATATTTTTTCTTGTGAATATTTTTACACACATGTACGCGTATTAGTTTGATTTATAAATAATTATTGGAGTTGGATCAAAGAAAAGAAGAAATTATTTTCGATATTTCGCTAACTACTTCTGTTAGCATCTTCAGAAAATTCAATTTTCTGAAGATTCCTGTGTAATTTCTCAAGATGTTAACAGAAGTTAGCGAAATATCAAAAAAATCCTCTTTTCTTTGATCCATATCTAATAATTATTTATCAATAATGGATCATTATTAACTATTTATTATACTGCTTTTGTGTTTCTACTCCCCCTCGGTGTTTTCTTAGAACGTATTGGAAGTAAGTTGACTCAAGTTGTTCGAAATGGTAGTGTAGACTGCCCACATGTGTGTAAGCAAAATACAAACGTATACTATTGAATATTCTTTAAGTAAATAAACCCTTATTATTATCATTTTTTAAGAACGAAGATAAATCCTTGTTTGGTACAACTAAATAACAACGGCATTGTATAGTTGATGTCAGCAATTGGTGCTGAAATATTATAAATCACAATATTTTTAATATTTTGGATAATAATAATTAAGACAACAAAAATATTTTGTACATTAAGAAATTGATACCCATTAAATTATGATTGATAATTATCGTATACAATACAATTTTGAATATTTGTCGACTTATGATGTGCTTTCGTGTCTTTACAGGCATAAACTAGCAGAATTGCTTGGCTATAAAAGTGCATCTGAAGCGGCTATGCTCGAAAAATCGACAATGCAAAATTTGGACGAAGTTAAATCAACAATAACATGGTATTCGATTTGATTCATTGTTTTGTTTTTAATTTACACTATTACTCTTTTAAATTCTTTGTTTATTTTGTCTTTTTGCATTTTATGATTTCATTTTAATCAAATCAAGAATACTCTGTATTCTTACTCACAAAAATGAAGATATCACAATATGACGCCAGCTACTGCTGCTATCTTCAATTATAAAAAATTCTTTAATTGTTTTTTCTCTTGCCTGTTAATGATAGCAATAGCTGTAGAAATAATACAACTTCATTTTTTATGTTAACAATTTAGAGTCTTCTTTAAAAACTGAGCATTATTAGCCTTATGAACTTAAAACTTTAATTTTATTACTTTTACAACATATGCATCCATAATGTAATTTCGTTTATTTACTAAAGTGGAATAGATCTTTTTGCAGAATTTGAATATAGCGCTTTGCGAAATTACAAGTTTCGATTAAAAACGTTTCGGCATTATGGAAATTGATTTTACAAATTATAAGACAAAATTATTCCAAACTTTTTAAAATGTGTAGCTTTAAATGTTTATAAGTTTGGTAAATTCAACATTTAGAATCTTAGTGTAGTACATGAATTTTGGCGTTACGGATGATAGTTTTGGAAGCAAATAGTGGGTTTTAAGTTTGATTTTAACCAAAAACGTATTTCAAAAAAAAACACATTTCTAGCGACGAATATTTGTGCCTATAAGAAATAGTTATATTTAGTAGATATTTGTTGCATTGATATAGCCAATTTTGATAATTGAATCCATCAAAAAATCACTATCACGGATTATATGATCTCCTGATCACATCAAGGGATCGTATATATCAGGTTATATATAATTATTTTACTAATACATTAATATTTATATTTCATAGTTCTATACTCAGCTTTGTATAGGATCAAATTTTTAATTTGACTTAGTAATATAAAATGCAAAAATGAATCATTTTAGCAGTAACTTTCGTAATTTAGGTAGCAATAATAAAATTATACTTGCGATACACTCTTATGAAAGTTTTTTTAATGTGGCAAATGCACACAGACTGTGTGCTTACAACCCCACAAAAGCGAAACAGATTTAAAATTTTTTTATCGTTTAGTAGCATCGATTTTAGCTGCTTTTTGAAAAATCGGAGTGAGGATGATGATCGCAGATGATTAGGTAAGGAATTCCAAAGGAGAAGAGCAGCGATATGTAGGGATCGACGGCCGAAGTTGGTTGAGTGAATAGGTACGTGTAGCAGAAGAGAATCACAGGAACGTAGGTGAGTAGAAAGATAGCGATATTCACTTAGAGTTGGCAGTTAAAGAGATAAGAAGGAGAATTACAATGGAGAAGGCGATCAGTCAGGCAAAGCAGACGAAAACGAACGCGATGTTCAATACTTAGCCATCCAAGTTTTGATAAATAGGAAGATATATGATCGAATTTACGAAGTCGAAAAAGGATGCGCACCGCAGTGTTAATGAGGCGTTGAAGAGGTTTTAGGGATGACTTTGAAGAGAAGACGAGAAGGCTAAGACAGTAATCAATACATGGGAAAAGAAGGGAGGAGATAAGAGATTTACAAGAACTAAAATCTAGAGAATTTCTAACGAGACGAATATCACGGAGAAGAATATTTGAAGACCTAGTTTTATCACGAATGAAGGGATCAAGATGCAGGTTATTGTCGAAGTGAATACCTAGAAATACTAGTTTATCTACAGCAGGAATAATTGAGGTCTGAAGATACAGAGATGGAGGAATAACAGAAACAGTGGAGGGAAAAATCCATAACACTTTAGATTTGGTAGGATTTAGGGACATGCGCAAAGAAATTAGATGTTATGATATAGCACGAAAACAATTAGATGCGGATACGAAAAGTTGGCTTTGGGAATGAGGAGACGAATGAGAATAAAGAAGTATGTCATCAGCGTACTGCATTACCCTGAAGCAGAATTTACTAGTTATACAAGATAAATCTCCAAGAAGAAGCGTAAATAGAATAGGGCCAAGTACAGAACCTTGAGGTACACCACAAGAGAGAGGAGATAGAGGAGAACACATTGAATTAGAATGGACGGAAAATGATCGATCGGAGAGATACGAAGAGAACCAAGCCAAGGTGGACGAAGAGAAGCCATAGTGATAGCGAAGACGAAAAAGAAGGATTTCGTGATCGACAATGTCGAATGCAGATGAAATATCGAGCGATATTACCACACTACACAGTCCTTTGTCACGAGCGGAGAGCAGATCAGAAAATACTTTATGACATGCTAGTTCGGTGGAATGATTGGAGCGGAAAGCATATTGAAAAGAAGGGTAGAGCTGCGATGAAGAGAGATACTTGTTTATCTGATCTAAGACAAGGTGTTCAAGAATTTTAGATAAGGTTGGTAGAATTGATATTGGGCGATTAGATGAAGGCAGAGAGGGGTCAAGAGAGGGCGTTTTAAGTAGGGGACGAACAATGGACGTTTTCCAAAGAATTTGATATTAACTGGTTTTTAAGTTTAGTTATTTCAATTCGGGCTTCGTTGATTGCTTTGGCTGCACAAAATCCACAGAGGTAATCTTGGGCCAGTAAATCTCTAGAAAGCCTTCTCGGAAGGATTACCGTTAAATACACGTTGCAATTATCCGTAGTACACTTCATTTCGATGGAGATAGTCTCCACGACGTTTACTGTCATTCCCTTATGAGGTAAATGTAGTCATGATCTCTTATGAGGTAAATGTAGCCATGTGCATTGTCCGGACGTAAATGATAGTTTTTTATATGTGCACGATGGTCCCACAAACCTTTCATTATATTGATAAAGGTGCTCTAAGATTGCATTTATTGCAATATATGAAATTCTTATATAGAAAGTTTTACATGTCGTATATTTAAGATTTAAAATTACTAAAGCGAAATACTATATTTTATGTGATTGTTCAAATTTAGTTAACAGCTTTTTGCTTTAAAAACTTTCAAGTGCTATTTGATGTTGCACACTTCAGGTAATAGCGATTTACCTATTAATTAGCCGTATTTTGGATTTATTTTCCAATTATTTTTCAACTGCTATCATTAAATTATCACGCTTAAAGTGATTGTGGATTTTGATAATTTTACTTCACTAATTAGAGCAAGCTGTGCATTCGTAATTTAGTTTTAAATGTCACAATCATATTTTTGAACTATACCTTTTTATTGAGCCTCAAGAATGACATCGTACCTACATTCAAAGCAAACCTGGAAAACTTTCAAAAGTTCATAAACACAAACAAATACAAACATGATCTCGAAACGTGCGATTTACTTTTCTACGCTCATCAAATGTACCAAGAAGATCAAAGAACTAACTACCAGGTATATTTATTTATATCTACGTGGAAAATATTTTCGTGTCAAGCAATGTTTAATGTTTGTATTCCGAATTTGTTGACTTCTGATTTGATAAGCTTAGTCTGCTACCCGTTCAAGCGAAGATCGTCAGCTATTCTTGTCAGTAAACAATGTTGTCAGCAAGCTTCTAAAAATTTCATCATCTTTGCTCAATTTTCAATTCAAGGTATGTAGCTAAAATATATTATTTACTATTATCTGTTTAGAGTAATCGCCGTTTAAGATTTAGTATACGCCTCTAAAGTTGACATCATACTAATGTACTAAAGACATATTTACTTTTAATTTATAAACTTTAAAATACGTCAATTTTATAACAAAGGGGCTTAAATCGTGGAAAACTGTATCTACAAATATAGCAACTATTAAAAACATCATTGCATTTTAAACACTAGTGATTACACCAACCTAATTGGTCGATTGGAATCTGGAAGAAATATAGTCATTGAATGATTTTGGACGCTCATCTGGCATTAGGCGACATTATAATTTTCAAATATAAGCACAAACCATTACACATCCGAAACATTTGTAGCATATTTATTGTTTTAAAGTTCGATTAGACATTAAATCTAAATCAATATTAATGAAGAGTGAACCAGCTTTATTATCGGGTGCTCCTACGTCTTTCGACAGCGCGAAGTTGCGGCTATGATGTGTGCTTACAGCGATGCCAATAGAGAATGCATGCTCGAGGTTTAAACCCGTACATAGAGTTTACAGTGCACACGCCTCCGCCATTCGGTTACGCGGTGCTAAATCAATAGTAATAAAATTCCTTAAATTATTCAATTTTAAAATATTGCACTTAAATTGTTGGTCATATTAATTTCTAAACAATTTTTAATTATTCATTTTATAATTTTTATTAATTTATTAATTCATTAATTTTTGTTCAATATATATTTAAAAATAATACCTTCTTAACTTATTTATCTTATTAACTTCTAAGCATAATTTAAAGATGAAAAAAATCTAAAAAATTACTAATCCGTTTGATGATTTAATATTTGTGCCTATAACAAGTCTTAGAATTTATATTTGTGCCTATTTCAATTCAAATATATATATCAAATATGCCTATTTCAATTCACAAATATATTTATATATTTGTGCCTATTTAAATTCTTAGAATTTATATAGCATCTTTTACTGTGATGCTCGTGTATGCCAATGTAGCATATAGTAATTCTAGTTTATATTCTAAAACGCTTTTTTTGTTTGATAACCTTGAAAAAAGATCCTTTTTAACTTACACTGCGTGTCGACACGGAATATACGACACTATCGCTTACTCTTCATTGGCTAAATTGGCGACAACTTTTCTACAGCAATATTTACAGGCTCTTAAGTGTTTATCTTTTAAATAAGAATAGTCATTAAAGATGTATCTTCTAGACAGCAAAATCACTGTTTTTATGTTTATCTAAAATTGTTCAATATATTGTACACCTTTATACAAAATATTCGTTTGCCATACATTTTATGGATATTTATTATCAAATTATGTTTGAATTAATTATTGAAAATATCGGCAACAGCGGAAAGAGTTTTATTTAATCATTCGGATTTTTCGGATTTTTCAAGTGCGTACAAGAAATCTTTAATGATACGGTAGCAAAGCATTATCAATATTCACAAAACTAAATGTCATTTTCAGTTTAAATAATAAACGCGTTTTCGTGCCAATTTTAAATTACTGAAATTAAATCAAAAAAGGAAAGTTATCAAATAAATATAAAATGTATTTATTTTTATATTTTAAAGCAATATTGTTTCTTCCCTGTAAAACCAAACTCAATTTTAATTTCATCATTCATTTCACTTAATATTTTTATAATTCTAAAATATGGATTATACGATCTAATCATATAATATAATTATGCTATATGGTTATAATTTGTCATAATTCGTTACTGATAATAATTGTTATCCATACGACATTATAATTTTTCTGCTAATTTTAAAACAAGTTTGGTGAATTTTTTTCATTTTTTATAATAGAGATGTATAACTCAACAAAATATACATAAAAGCAAATTAAAGCTTGTAAGCGAAAAATTTTCATAAATGGATAATAAACAATATGCTTTGTATTAGAATAAGGTACACTTGATAATCAAATTTAATCAGAGGAAATACGTCATTAGCGCGTATTTGACCCCACTGCTATGTTGGGTCTACGAATAGATGCCGAACCTGATAGCATAGCAGTTCCTAATGATGATCTCTAATCCTTATTCTGATACATCGTCTACTATTTATTGGTCAATTTAATACAAATTGACTTATATTTTAAATTTCACTTTTAAATTTTAACATGATATAAATTATAAAAAAATTTATAATTATTTATTTATAACTATTTATTTTCGTTTTTAATTTATATATAATATAAAATACGTAGACTCATTTATCTTATCTGATGGGGGAAATTTTAAAAAATTTCATAAAACTCATAAATATATACTTTTACAACTCATATTTTGGGTTTCTAAACCCAAAATATGGGTTTATAATCGTTTTATTTATATACATTTTCATTCTTTTGATTCAATTATCAAATGTATTTCCAAATCACGAATTATTTGGAGAGTTAGAAAAATTATTTCTATTAATAATTATTTCTATAATCACGAATTATTTCTATAAAAACAAGTGTTTTTTTAAATGTATATGGGCAAAATTCCATGTCTTATTTTTTGTCTTCCCTCAAACCAGATTTGTCCATTGTAAATTTTTATAAGCAAAAATCGACAAAAATAGGAAGAAAAAACATTAAAATGCGATTAAGCAAATAAAATTAAAACAAATAACCAAGAGATGCTAGAATTGGTACAAATAAAAAAGAGAAACGGCAATACTCGATATTAATATTATATTCAAATTTGTTTCCCATTCAATATTATATCGTATTATTTAATTTGTGTAAACAATTCAATATTTTTCTAATGTTAATCCTTAAATATTGTTTATTTTTATCATGAATAAAGCTTTAGTTTCGATAGCAAAAATACATTTGCACTATCAAATAGGTGCAGTATCGAATTATGATATTTACACTTTTAAATAATTAAAATTTTCCAATCAGAATCGTGCAGGCTACAATTCAAAAAGTATCGAAGGAATGAATCATTGCATTCCTGTATTTTCATAATCATCTTATAAAAGGCTGTTATTTTTTCTCATGTGTTAATTTACTCGTATTTTAACGAAACTGTGCTGCTTGATGTTTTCAAGAATTGAATCAGTCTACAGCTTTGTGGAAGTTTAAGCTGATATGTTGTCTATATTGCTGCGAGTATTCAAACCTTGTTGTTATGTGATAAAAAAAAGTGTACATGTAAAGATGTTATGCTTGTAGCGCATCTTAATATTAATATTAATAACCGTTTAAATATTAATAATCTTTTAATATTAATTCTAAGTAAAACGTCAACAGAATTAATTATATCCTTGATATAATAATATCAAGGATATAATATCCTTGATAATATCAAGTTATTATATACCCTTATATATAATATATAATATATAATATAATATATTATATCCTTAATAATATCCTTTATACCCTAGATCATTAAATCCTTGGTTTTAAATTTATATTAATAATTGCATTCTAAATTTAGGACATATCAGATCAGCATTCTAAGAAATTGCTCACTCCACACGCTAAAGTTTTCGAGATATTAATGCAAGGTATTTTTTTCAAAATATTGAAATTCATTGATATCAATGCTGATGCGTTTTATTTCTTCTTTCTTTTGATGTAAGAAAAAGACAAGAATTTAAAAAAAATCTTTATAAAAATAACCAAATATCTTAATTTTTAATTTATGCAGCAATATCAACTAAATACTATAGATAAATATATTAGTTTACTATTTTGCAAGCTTCTTTTAACATCCTCACCTAAAACTTATTTTTCAAATGATGCTATCAGAAGCTGACGAAAAATAAAAAAAATAATTCGCATTTCGACTATCTTTCTTTGAATGATTAAATGTTTATAGAAAAAATTGTTCTTAATCATTTATTTAAAAATAAAATTGTATTTTGTGTTAAAATACTATAATTAAATTTAGCAACATTTTAATTCTTTCAAGAAGAATTTAACTGTTTCATATTTAAATAATTAATTTAATCATTTAATTTTTCAACAACAATTAATTTTAATTATTTAATTAATTATCTGCATAAATATTTAACTTTTACTTTATACTTTAAATAAACGTAATAAAATAGTTTTATATACATAAAACTATTTTTTATTAAGCTTTTTTATTGTCTCTAAACGTTTAATGCGTTAATCATGTTATTATTAATGCACTATAATGAAAACTGTCTTTTTATATAAAGGAGCCAAAATATCGTATCGCTGTTTTTATTTTTAATTTTATTTTTAATATTTTTTCAATATTCCAGCAACAGCTACTACTGTCATCTTAGATAATTTTAATATACTCAACTCTACTAACGATAATATATTTCATATACTTGACTGTACTAATGATGGATCCGTTTATTCAGATATCACAAAAGACGCGACACCATTGAATCCTCTCGGTTCTTCCATTATTAACATACTGAAATTCAAACACGTCAAAATTGTAAGGCGAATTCCAAAGGGTGCTAGATTTCTCGTGGCCAAGTACTACGCTGGCTTACTCAGGGACTATGTTAAAATCGGTAATGTGATGGATTGACAGAGATTATTCGCTTTTCCACGTTTGATATTGAATACGACCGACGCATCTGACCAGTCCTTCTCGTCTGCCATCAAAGATCGTCTTGTCCGCTTCCCCGAAATGTTTTTAAAATTCATCGCGTGCACTACGCATTCTCATGAAATAGATGATAAGAGATCCCGAAATCCTCTAAGGTTAGGCCGCCGAGTTTCAGCGAAATTAGCTTACGGAGATATTCGTTGTGCTGTTAGATTACTTTCGTCAGGGAAATCGTTTGCTACAAACAAAGAAGAAACTCTTCCCCGCTCCAAGCCTTACACCCATCCGCGAACGAAACAGTTCCCATTCCTCCATCGACGGATAAAGATGATCGCCCTCATCCATGTTTAATTTCCGAACTTCGGAGCGCAATCGATTCCTTTCCCAGCGGCTCTGGTCACGGATTAGACGGACTTCGTCCCCAACATTTAAAGGATCTGGTTTCTTTTGCAGCCGGTGAAGGCGTCCACATTCTTCTCAATGCACTAGCACTGACAGTGGACCAAATAGTTGGTGGTAGGTTTTCCCCTGAAGTTATCCACCTCATATTCTCGGCATCCCTATGTGCACTGGAGAAAAAGGGAGGTGGGGTTCGTTCCATTGCAATCGGCACGACCATTCGACGCGTTGCCGCGAAGGTACTCTCCAGACGAGTGGCAAACAAGGTCGGTGGTCATATTCGTTCAGTTTAATTAGGTTGCTGCACTCCTTGTGGCGCGGAAACCATAGTTCATTCCTTAAGAATGTTCATTGAGAACACTTCAGTGCCTTTTGCTGTGGTAAAATGCGAATTCGAAAATGCTTTCAACACTGTCAGCCGCATAGCCCTACTCGATGCCGTGAAGAATCATGCACCTGAAGCATTGCCATACTTTACTGTAGACTGATCCTAAAAATCAAAGTAATATTTCGTATAATAATAATTTTTATAATAATAAATCAGATTAGCTAACTGAGTTTACGTATTTTATATTATTTATAAATTAAAAATAATGCTAAATAAAATTTAAATAACTAAATAATAAATACTTAAATAAAAATAAATAATTAAATAATAATAAATAATTCTTATTTAACATTTTACATAATTTATATCAAGTTAAAATTTGAAATTGAAATTTAAGATAAAAGTCAATTTTTATGAATTGACTAATTATACAAAGTATTTGAATAAGGAATAGAAGTCATCATTAAAGGGTCACTTAATTTTATATTTGTCAACCGTAAATTATAATTATTTATAATTATAATAAATAATAATAAATTATAATTAATAATATTTATAATTTAATAATCAATATTTAATAATTAATATTTAATAATTTATTATTAAATAATAATAA
>WNNJ02002996.1:0-97879 GCA_012934845.2 Pomphorhynchus laevis
ATAATTATTATACAAATATATAATATATATAATATAAAATTATATATAATTAAAATATAAAATTATAATTATGAATAATTATTTTTATTGAAATAATTATTTTATATTATTCATATTCTTAACTTCACATAGTAACGTAGAGTATAAGTAATTAAAAATCAAACAAGTATAAGATTGTAAATTAAATTAAGATTACAATATATAAGATTATGTAATATATAACTATAATATAGTATAATATAGTAAAATAGAATATAATTTAATGTAATGAAATTATAATGTAACATTAATAATTTAATGTAATATTTCATTAATTTTTAATTTATCTTTGATTACTTTTTTATCGCATTGTCGTTTTGTGTATTCAGTGCAAATAGTGCTTGTATAATAATGATATTTTGCATGATTACTTTACCATTTATTTCCTTTTTCTGTGACTAATAGTTAATTAATATTCATGATAAATTAATTTATCAATTAATACTTAATTGTGTTAATAATATGGGTTACAATTTGATTATCAAATCATAAGATTTAATAATATTATTGGGGCTAAATAAACACTATTCCTTTTGTGATGACAATAATTCATAAAAATAAATGTTTTAATTAGCAGAGTATATCATTTAAAAAAAGTGCATTTTCTTGGTTTCGTTAAGACATTAATCAATATGCGATAAGATCATATTAGCTAATGTTCATATCTAGATAAATACCTCCTTTATCTTTATTCTTCATATTATTGTGTTGATTTATATATTTTACTATTTTCTGCTTGATGTTATTTTTATAGTAACCTAGTTTAAAATATGTATCTATTAAATTATTTAAATGATTTTTAAGAAAGCCAATATCATTACATATTGTTGCAATTCTTAAAATTTCATTATTTAATGTATTATATTTTATATTATATGGTATGCATGAATGCTCATGCAAGAATGTTTCTTATAAATTTAAAAATGTCATGTTTACGATATAAATTAATAGTAGTTTTAGTTAATGTTAATTTAATGTTCGTATCTAGATATACACCTTCTTTATCATTAATATTGGTAACATCCTACTTTTAAATAATTTTGATTTATCAAAATATTTAAGGATTCTATTAATTCAATTTTATCCATATAAAATTGGGCTACTATTACCTCCAATATAGATGTCCCTACCTTTATTAAAACCAATTCAAAATTGGTTTTAAACAATTTTGAAGAAGAATGTGTGAGTTGATCAACTACCGACATAACAGACGAAACAGTCGATATCATACGATATCGTCGTGTTCACTAATTTTAAGTTGAAATCAGAAATGATTTCAACTTAAATCTAATTGTCAATAAAAGCAGACGAGCCGAGTGATCGTCAGCCAGCATTAAAAGGACAGAGACGTGAAACGTACGTATTGGATTAGTAGCTGATGAGGTCCACCAATACTGCAATATAGCGTACTTAATACACTTTTGAAAGCAGAAAGCTTTTATATTTTTAAAAGTACTTAAATAAATTAATTTTTAATTTTAGAAATAAAATTCAAAAATAAATCAATCAATAAAGGACTGAAACGTAAAACGTAGATATTGGATCAGTAGCTGATGAAGTCCAGCAATACTGAAATGTAGCGTACCGATGTTGGCGTATAGGATTAAGCAACGTGAAGTGCACCAAAATTTCAATTGTAACAATTTCAATTGAAATATATCGTATTTGTAATGTATCGCCATTATAAATGACGTCATTATAAATGATTTATAATGTATCGTCATCATAAATCCCATGAAATATCATATCTTGCGCTATAATTAAAATATTATTTATTACCAGATCTTGATGGATGAGGGTGTATCCTATGTGCTTTACTTGATCATTTATCTAAAACTAATTTTGCATTTACTGTCACGTTTTATTTGTGCATCGTAATAGAAATATACCTTTCTACACACTAATATCAAATTTGTCATCTTCTAAGCAAGTCAACCGAGATCACGGGTTAGAACGGTAATAAAGATCTCAAAGTCAATGTATTAAATGAACTTATATCCTGTCTTTTAGGATTTGCGTGCTTACAGGAATCATTAGTTGAACAGGGACCCATGTAGTATATATTATTCGTGAACTGCACTCTACAGTTATTCACCAAAGTTACGAAGAAAGTTACTTTCAAAATAAAAATGTACTACGCTATCGTTATACGCGAATGCTAAAGTTACTTTCGATACAAAATCAATTTTATCACATCATTACATATGTCTCTAGATACTCTGATCAGTATTGACATTAAAATTCCGATCACGTCAAATCACCATTTATGGCTCTAAAATAAGGGATATACGAACCGAATTTGAAAAGCCTCAATAGTTTCATCATTCAGCAAATTGACAATTCGCACAAGCTAACGGATTATTTCTAATCTGGAAAACAGTGTTAATCGCAGTTTAAATTTACAATGGCTGTTTAAAAAATTCCTTGTTATAACCACTTACAATAAATAACATACATTGTTGGTTAATTAATCCTTACAATTACAACTGGATTACAATTGGATTAAAATTTACACACATACCTACAATTACATATGGGCGGAAACAAGAAGTATACAGAAAAAGGAAAGAGAATGGATTCAACTCGATGTGGGGTGTGATACTCCAGGTTGTGAGGTTTGGAGCATTATAAAGGTCAGGATAAACGAACAGCTGCAATATAAGGATTGATCGTTTTTCTGTGGTTTTTGTAATGCTAACTATCGTAAGACCGGTGCTGAGAATTAGTCGGATAGAACCTTGCACAGCGACAGTACAAATGCGGATCTCGTTCCAGCTTGTGAATTGAATGCAGATCGTATTCCTCAGGAGATCACCTCGAACGGGCTAAACACTACGCCCCAGAATGGAAGTCCAGTTAATGTAAGCTCATTGACACCGACCCGTATTTGGAAAGGAGGATATTAAAAATCTATTACTATTACTAGACAGTTCTCAATAGAAAAGGCGCAAGATACCTGTTTTAAAACTACGCGTTCTCAAACGTCTCCTAAACAAAATGCGAGTGACCACCTGCGCCATTGTCATGCTAGCACAGTTGTGATATTGACGAATTCATCGAATTCTAGGCATAATATAATTCACGATTCACTCTATAATGTGCAAATTGTTGACATCAATGATAATCATGGACGATCAATAACGTCATGCTTGTGCGCGTCTTCAAGCAACAGATGCCCAGCTGGTAGGTATATAGCAACGAACTCTAGTCCTATCAAGCCTAGTTATTTTCTCAAAGCAAAATCGGTTTAGCAGATTCGGTATCATTACGATAGGACATATCACGTGCTATCAGTGGACTTCCTGAGTCCAATACAGCAAATTCACAGGACCGTATGGATTATGACGTGTCTAATCTACGTAAGGCATTCTCCCACCTATCGCATAAAGGTGATTAAGAGTTAGCCTCATCTATCAACGTAAAAAAGCTATTCCGGCTTGGTAAAAGAATGCATGAGAAACCAAGGCTACTAAAGGTGATATTGTCCTCTCCTGATCATGCGCGCTTGTTATTGATGCGTGGATTTCGTCTAAAAGGACTGCCATATCGTATACTTCCTGACATTTCATCAGAAGAGAGATGAAATTGAGCAAAGTAAACATTGAATTAAGAAGTCGGCTTTCTCAAGGTGAGTCAAATCTATGTATTCGGGATTTTCAAGTTGTCAAATGGCGCCCTGTCGTGCGTTGGAAACGGTTAACCCCTTTGACTGTCAGAAAGCCGGCTTGCATGTGAATTTAGAGAATACGAATCATACCTTGAGGTATATGATTGCGTTTGATAGTCTATGCTCTAGTAACCCTAAAAAGAATGCCTGTGCAACTCGCCGCTATTTGTCAGTTATTCTAATCTTCGCAGTCTTCCTGCGCAACTTACAGAGCTAAAACACCATGTTGGGGTTAATGCGTATGATATATTTTGTATTAGTGAATCATGGCTACACCAAAACATCTTGGATACAACTGTTGATATTTCAGGATATCGTCTACTCCGCGGTGATAGAAAGTCTAGCAGGCGTGATGGTGTTGCAGTGTACATTCGGGACCACTTTTTGATTTCTGATATCTCTCAAGTTTGAGATCCGCGTGGTTCCTTCGAGAGTATTTCCTTTCATATTGAGTATGATTGTGCTGGTATTAGTTTTTGCGTTGTATATCATTCTCCTTCTATGCTCACGGACTGCGGTATGATGAAGCCAATATTGCAATCGATAAGTCTCAGCTCTCACTTCGTTCTCCTAGGCGACTTTAACTTTCCCCGATCAAATTGGCAGCAGTCAATACTTGGTGACGGTAGCGCAGTTTAAAGGGAAATCTTAGAATTTCTTGCTTATAAGCTCTTGCTAGTACAGCATGTGCAAAAGCCATTTCTTCTACCGCTGATACTGTACTTGACTTGGTTTTGCTCCAAGCGTCTTGAAGACATTGCTCGAGTTGATTACTTCCCATCGATAAGTAGTTCTTACCACTGTAAGCTATCCTTGCAGGTCGCACCGAGCTTTAAATTCCGCACTTCCGAGACACTAATTGTAAAGCGGGTTTGGTCAAAAGTACGAGGTGAGCAAATTTTATCTTTTTGCCAACTTCATCTACTTCAATTAACAAATTCTAGGAAAGTTTCATTCGAAGTAATTATGGATTACTATCTAGAGGTATCCGATGTATTTGACCCTAGGTGTGTCATCTCGCCAAATACTAAACATCCTGCATGGTTCGATCGAAACCTGAAACTGATGTTGAGTGTACGAAATCGTCTGTGGAAGTAATCTCGCTCGCTTCGGCACATCACCAACATTTATAGACATTTTAGAAACGTTTGTACTCGAATAAAGATATCCAAACGCGAGCGATTCGAATACACAATAATCGAAAAAGTAAATTGCAGCTCCAAGCTATTTTGGTCCTATGCTCGGCGAAAAAGAACCCTTAATACCGCAATCAAACATGTGCACTCAGAGAACGGCCTGGTTACAGCTGAAACTGATATGGCTGAGACTCTCGCATCCTCGTTCTCAATTACATTACCACATCTTACTTTTTACTTAAAATGGTACAGCTGCCCTATTCCTGAGCATACTGATTTCCTACCAATATGTGCTTTTGAAATTCAAGAGTATCTTGCCAATGCTCGTCGCTTTAGTGCCGCTCGCCCCGACGACTATTCACCATTCCTGCTCAAAGCATTGTCGAGTTACTTGGCCCCTCTTCTTGTGGAGAGTTTTTGTGAGTTTGGCCACAGGAAGTGGCCAAAGTACCAGAAGGATGGAAATCTGCAATTGTTGTTCCTATGCCCAAAAAATTTATTGCATCATCAAGTAGTGATTACAGGCCAATAAGCTTGACCTCTTAGATATGTAAAGTCCTTGAACGTGTTATCTACAGTAGAATCTCAGACCATCTCGTCTTCCTTGGCATACTCTCTTCCGCCCAGCACGGTTTTCGTCACGGTCGTTCGTGTTTGATGAACTTACTTACTGCGCGCGAAATTTTGACACAATCGTTGAGTGTTGGCAGCTCGGTCGATATAATCTTTATTGATTTCTCGAAAGCCTTCGACCGGATCCCACATGAGAGCCTGATCAGCTTGTTAGCTCACTACGGTGTTTCTACAACATTGCGCAATTGGATTCGTGATTTCCTTTGCAACAGATCATTTCGAGTGAGGGTTGGCAGTGGCCTGTCTTCCGCTAGACCTGCTAATTGTGCCATTCCCCAAAGTACAGTCCTTGGTCCTTTGCTTTTCATTATATTTCTAAATGATATGCTATTACGCATAAATAGCCCCTGCTTGGCATTTGCTGACGATGTAAAAGTTTGGTGCGATAGAATTTCCGACCCACAGCGCCTACATAACGATCTTCACAGATATATATATATATATATATATATATATATATATATATATATATATATATATATATATATATATATATATATATATATATATATATATATATATATATATAACTAGAGTACTGCTACCGGTATGACCATGAATGTAGACAAATGTGTCCATATGAAGCTTGGCAACGGTAAACCTGATCGTGACTTTTATTTAGGATGTCAGAAGCTTCACATTATATCTGAGCACAGAGACCTTTGAATCATTTTGAATAACGATCTCACGACTCGACCGAATACCGATTATATCCATGGTAAAGCAATGAAGTCTCTGTATTGTATAAAGAACACATTTGCTAAGCTTAAGCCGAAACTATTCAAGCATCTATATTGCGCCTTAGTCCGCCCGCACGTGGAATACTGAATCACAACAACTTTCCCATCCACCCAAGCTAAAATGACGAAAATCGAGTATATCCTGCGTAGAAGAAGCAAACTTTCTATTGGCTCACATTATTCTTACACTGAGCGTCTAGCTTGTTTGAAACTGCTTTCAACGACTCAAAGGCTACTATATTAGACATCGCAGCGATGTGGCTCTTTGTTCATGGAACAGAAAATTTCCTATCATCTTGTATACAATTACGCAATTCGAATCAAAGAGGTCACTCTCTCTCGCTGTTTAAATTCGCCCACGGTAAAGTCAGGAGTGTGAGTAGGCTTTCCCACCGCTCATAGAATATTTGGAATTTGTTACCTGAGGACCTTGCCAGTGCTGCTAGCTATCGCTACTTCAAAAAGCTGCCTTTGAAGTGGATTGTCAATTAAGGTTTGTATGCGTGGATCTATTTTGATATTTAATGTTTTGAAAACAAAATTTGTGAACAGTCGAGACAGCCATTTGCGGCTAGTAGCTTGTAACCTATAATAATACATACACACCGGCAATCAAACTAGCGAAATTGATTCAAAGTTGTTTCTATTAAATAATATCATATTATCGATATACCTTGAAACACTAATATACAGATCATTTTTATTTTTGTTCAAAATCAAATCATTTTCACAAAATTAAATCATTATTAATTTGATCGGCATTGATATAAGCGAAAGTAAATGTAACACATATTTAGATTTTCGAATTTATAAGATATTACCACAAAAAAGTTTATTTTTAATATTTAAATTATTAAACACATAATCAAACATTGTTTTGTGAGAAATCTTAATCACATATTATTTGATTAACGACAATCTTAATTTAATAATCAAACATTATTTTGGAAATTATATTAAAAGGAATAATCTTACAGCCTTATTTCATTATACCAACCTATTATAATGATACCAACGTACAAATGTAGGATACATCCAATGTGATTTTATTCTCTATTCATAAATTTAGGCAAACCAGATCAAGTAAGTGAGTCTTCGTATATTAAATTATTTATAAATTAAAAATAATGACAAATAAAATAATTAAATAATATACAATTAAATAATAATACGATAAAAAATTAAATAATAAATTATTTAATAATTTTATGTTCATTTTATATGCATTAAATAAAGTTAAAATTTAAATTGTTGTTGGAGTTTAAACATCTAGAGGAATAATAAAGTAATAAATTATTGTTCACAAATTTTCGACTATTGCAATAGTTTTGACACGTGCTACATATGTTGTGTTTAAGAACATGTGCTCAAACATATTTGTTTAATAAAAAACTCGTGTGGTGTTCGAAAGCATTCTTCTATAGTATTGAAAATTTATGGTTCATTCGTCCAATAAAATAGGAACCTATCGCAAAATGTTAATAAAAACTGCAGAAAATTAACCACACATTAAATAAACACCACAAAAAAACCAACACAGAAAATAAAAACTACAGAAAATTAACACAAAAAAATAACACCATAGAATTAACCGAACAATAAATTAACACAAGAGAAAATTAACACAAGAGAAAATTAACACGAAAGAAAATTAACACGAAAGAAAATTAACACAAAAGAAAATTAACAACACAACATGGCAATAAAAAATTGCGACTCTTCATAATTAATAAAATAAATTTAATTTTTAAATTAAATCTATTTAATTACATTTTATTAGATTATTGATTAAATAATTGATTATCATTAATTAAATTTTCAAATATACTTCTGATATACTCTCAAATATAATAAAATATAATATAATATACTTTCAAATATACTTTTACATATATACTTCTTTCTTCGCTTCACGCACTTATTACTCTAACTCCCCCGTATCACTTATCAATAATTTACATCCTTACGTCAAAATCATCTTCAGTAACATCTCCGGTCAACCGATTCAACACTCCACTTCTGACAAAAACGCTCCAACCCATCTTAATTCTCCATCGAGCACCCCTGTCATTCCCACTTCTACCTTCTTCAGCCTTTACTCTTACCAGCTCTGTCCGTCCATCACTTTCACGTAATCGCTTTCATTCGCGCGATCGCTGTATTATCATATCTAACTTAAAGCCTCCCGATTCTGTTTCTCCACAATCACGCCTCGATGATGATGTATTTGCTTTCAGGTCTATCCTAGCAATCATTCTTCCAGTTTTTATTCAAGTTTTTCATTGAAAAACTCGAATAAAATTAATTAAGGCGTCTAAGATCGAGAGGAATAATAAAATGAGAAATTATTGTTCACAAATTTTCGACTATTGCAATAAACTTCTTCGAGTGTTATGTTGTGAACAATAAGTTCTTATTTTATTATTCCCCTCGATGTTTAAACGTCCCGAACAATTAAAAAGCACTTCGATGGATTTTAGATGCTTAAATATCGGGCTTAATTGATGATATCAGCGGTCACGGATTTCGGTTGTTCAGTTTTCTTTAAAAAATTATTCATGTAGCGCTTCATAAGTCAGCGCAATATATACAGTAAATAATATTTTCAAATTGATTCCGTAATTCAACATTCACAATAATTAAAATTATAGTAAAAACTGTAACCTAAGCTATAAAATGAGTGATCACTTAAATATAAAATTAACAAATACAACAGCTTATTATAATCATTTTTATATTACTTGAATAAAATCTACAAATGTACCGGCTTATAAATCCGTTTAAATACCACAAGTACGGGGGTAATTTATTACAACTAAAATCTATTGAAAATTCCAAAATGAAATGATAAATTTCTTATATATTTGAGTGCAAATTTATAAGTAATTACTGGTGTATTACTGGTATATATAGTACACCAGTAATACACCAATTTATAGAAAAAATTAATTTTTATTTGGATAAAAATTAAAACTCAGTTCATTATAGTTTCATTGAAAAACTTGAATAGAGACATAATACCTGACTTTAGAAATAAAGCTAGAATTGAGGACAAATTTGATATACTTGAAATAAATTTACAAATGATATGACATATATTTTGGGTTTAGGTTTAATCTCTCATGTTTGAGCCTTAATATACATGTGCAATCTGTCTTCTAATTGATTTATCTTCTATTTCTTATACATTTAACTTCCATGTTATGCAATACGCTGATGACATTATCATCTATGCTCATGCACCTGCTTATCGTATTCATGATCTTTGTGTTTCTGCCTATAACTGTCTTGCATAATTTTTAATCATATTTCTTCTCTTCGTCTTAATCTGAATTATAATAAATCCAAAATAATGTGGATCATTCCTTGACGTTTTGGCGTAGAAACTCCCTCCTTAAATCTTTCGTTAGAGATAAAGTACGCTCATCTATCTTAATTCGCCGCAACCTCCGTAAAATTCGTAGATTGATCGATTTCCCGACTTTTATGACTTTCATATCTTCTCTCATTTTCTCAAGACTTGATTACTGTCTTAGTCTATTTCCCAACTCACCTAAATCCACTCTTCTTCCACTACAACGCATCATCAACACAGCCGCCGAATTCTCCTCCGTCTTCGTCGTTTTGATCATTCATCCTACCATCCTGCTCCTCTCGATTTGCCTACAATTTATTGTCGTGTTCAAATTCGTATTCTCATTGCTTTCCGCCTTGTAACTTTTCATACCCCTTTATTTATCAACCTTTCTTTTCTCAAAAATTATCGTTTTGTTTAGTGTTCTTTGAGTTCTTGTAATTCCCTTCTTTTATATTTCCCAAACTACTCTATCTCAATTGGCTTCCGCTCCTTTCTTGTGAGTGCTCCTCTCTTGTGGAATCATCTGCCTATTCATATAAGTCAATCAACCTTTACGACCGGGCTTCAAACGCAAAATCCGATCCAATTTAAACAATTTAACAAATTTATCTGTATGACTTTTGCAGATTTTGTTTGTTAGTGGACTTGTAAGCGTGCAGCTGGTACGCATTTGCCACTTTAAATAAATTATTATTACCACTTAAAATGTTAATTTATACAAAATAATATATAAAAATCAAACTTATTGTGAAGATTTTCAATCGTTAAACAAAACAAAAATATAAATTTTGGTTCGAAAATATTCATAGATTTTTGTTTCGAGAAATTAAAATATTAAGTACACAACATCATGATCTATTTTCATGATCTAAAAGGGAAAAAGAAAGAAAATGAAATACAAATTATAGATAATATTTAAATGAATTAGACGCCGGCACATAGTAATAAATAAATCATATTTTGTTTAAATGGTTATATATTATTAATGGATGTGTAAGTCATTAATAGATGTGTAAGTCATTAATAGTCATTAATAGATGTAAAACATTTTTAGATAAAAATGTTTAATGTTTTACAATCACAATGTATATATTGTTTTTAAAGCGTATGTATTATATGGAGTTCATAATCCTGGTTATAACTGGCTGTAAATATCTTAGACGAATGCAACAACTAAGAATTCGTGAAAAAAAATAAGTATTTTTGCGAAGACATTCTGCAAAAGGAATTTACACTATGAAAAGTAGATGCACATGAGTCATATAATACTTGATGAAAGAACATTAAAAAGGTTTAAAAATTAGGTTTTATTATTTTTTAATATCGTGAAAAATTAAGTGCTTACTCATACTGTTAAAGTGTATTAGTCATTGTCTTGCAATAGTTATAAACAGTTCGCAAATTTGTGTGAAAGCGATTTTGCTTCAATTTTACATTAAATTAGAATTACATATTGTTAGAATTACGAAATAGAATTAAGTAGAATTAGAATTAAATAGAATTAGCAGTACATATTAGAATTACATTGTCTGATTACATAGCAGTTACTCCTGATAATCTATAATATTTATTCTGATACATCATCTATTATTTATTAGTCAATTCATAAAAATGACTTTTATTTTAAATTTCAATTTTAAATTAAAAAAAATATTTTGTGTGGCAAATGCATGCCAATGGTACGCTTACAAGCCCACTAAAAATGACAAAAAATTATCAAACTGATAAGAAATAATCCCACAGTTGAATTTTGAATAGTATGAACAAGAAAGTCGAGCACATGTACGATAGGAGCGAATTCCAAGCGAGAGGATCAGCAACAGAAAATGAAGGGAAGCAAGACGAATTCCAAGCAGAGAATAAGGGAATTAAACGATTTTAAGGAAATATAAGCAAGACAAGATTCATCGAGATATGAAAGATCTAAGTATGAAAAAGAATTGCGTGCAATAACGATGAATCAGGAGAATTGAACAAAACAGAACACGATGGCTAATTGTGGGAAGCCAGGAAAGATTGAAAATATTTTGAGATATGTTGTCAAAATGGCGGAGACGTAGGAGAACGCGAACTGCTGAGTTTACCATATGATGGAAACATTGGATAGTAGTTTTGGGAGAATTGGAGAGCAGGCTAAGGTAATAATCGATTCAAGAAAATAAAAGGGCGGATAAAAGGTACAGACAGGAGCAATATACGGCTTGATATAAGTTATAAAATCTTATGTCTGGTTTAAACAATTGTCTTGATTATAGCAAATTACTTGCAATTTTTCTTGTCATTTCCAGATTTTTCCTGTCAGTTCCAGATTTTTCTGTCAGTTCCAGATTTTTCCTGTCAGTTCCAGATTTTTCCTGCCAGTTCCAGATTTTTCCTGTCAGTTCCAGATTTTTCCTGTCAATTCCGCTCGCGTATTGAGCGTAATCTCTCGATAAAAGATCATGCCTAGAAAAGCTCGATCTCAAATATCTGTTCCTGATCACGCATTTTCTTCATCATAATGCAATGGTCGTTATACAAGTTTGGAAGTTGGATGCGATTGTAAAGATTGTGACGTATGGAGCCTTGTTCGAGTAAAAATATCTGACCGTTCGTTGTATAAGTAAACCGTTTACATGTGGTTTTTGTTTATCAGTAAAATTTTTACAGCTATCCTGCTCCTCTACTTATGTCTCACATACTACTACTCAGACCGGTACTATTTTTGAAGATTCCTTCACATCAACACCTGACTTCGTATCGTGTAATCTTATTCTTGAAAATTCTCTTACACACACTCCTCGTTCAACTACGAATAAAACTTCCAGTCATCTCCATCATCCTAACAATGCAAACGATAAAGCTGTTTATCTCGTACTTCCTCTTTCCTATTCCTTCCACATATAATTACATATATACTTCTTTCTTCGCTTCACGCACTTATTACTCTAACTCCCCCGTATCACTTATCAATAATTTACATCCTTACGTCAAAATCATCTTCAGTAACATCTCCGGTCAACCGATTCAACACTCCACTTCTGACAAAAACGCTCCAACCCATCTTAATTCTCCATCGAGCACCCCTGTCATTCCCACTTCTACCTTCTTCAGCCTTTACTCTTACCAGCTCTGTCCGTCCATCACTTTCACGTAATCGCTTTCATTCGCGCGATCGCTGTATTATCATATCTAACTTAAAGCCTCCCGATTCTGTTTCTCCACAATCTCGCCTCGATGATGATGTATTTGCTTTCAGGTCTATCCTAGCAATCATTCTTCCAGTTTTTATTCAAGTTTTTCATTGAAAAACTCGAATAAAATTAATTAAGGCGTCTAAGATCGAGAGGAATAATAAAATGAGAAATTATTGTTCACAAATTTTCGACTATTGCAATAAACTTCTTCGAGTGTTATGTTGTGAACAATAAGTTCTTATTTTATTATTCCCCTCGATGTTTAAACGTCCCGAACAATTAAAAAGCACTTCGATGGATTTTAGATGCTTAAATATCGGGCTTAATTGATGATATCAGCGGTCACGGATTTCGGTTGTTCAGTTTTCTTTAAAAAATTATTCATGTAGCGCTTCATAAGTCAGCGCAATATATACAGTAAATAATATTTTCAAATTGATTCCGTAATTCAACATTCACAATAATTAAAATTATAGTAAAAACTGTAACCTAAGCTATAAAATGAGTGATCACTTAAATATAAAATTAACAAATACAACAGCTTATTATAATCATTTTTATATTACTTGAATAAAATCTACAAATGTACCGGCTTATAAATCCGTTTAAATACCACAAGTACGGGGGTAATTTATTACAACTAAAATCTATTGAAAATTCCAAAATGAAATGATAAATTTCTTATATATTTGAGTGCAAATTTATAAGTAATTACTGGTGTATTACTGGTATATATAGTACACCAGTAATACACCAATTTATAGAAAAAATTAATTTTTATTTGGATAAAAATTAAAACTCAGTTCATTATAGTTTCATTGAAAAACTTGAATAGAGACATAATACCTGACTTTAGAAATAAAGCTAGAATTGAGGACAAATTTGATATACTTGAAATAAATTTACAAATGATATGACATATATTTTGGGTTTAGGTTTAATCTCTCATGTTTGAGCCTTAATATACATGTGCAATCTGTCTTCTAATTGATTTATCTTCTATTTCTTATACATTTAACTTCCATGTTATGCAATACGCTGATGACATTATCATCTATGCTCATGCACCTGCTTATCGTATTCATGATCTTTGTGTTTCTGCCTATAACTGTCTTGCATAATTTTTAATCATATTTCTTCTCTTCGTCTTAATCTGAATTATAATAAATCCAAAATAATGTGGATCATTCCTTGACGTTTTGGCTTAGAACCTCATTACTATTATTATTATTATACATTCAACAACATACGAGCATTAGCTCAAATAGCTGGCTCACAATAAGTTCGTAAATAAATTAATTAGTTTTTAAAATAAGGAAATGCAACACGAAACATTGCTTGATCCATTCGTAGTCTTCTTTTAAAAGCACTAAGTGAACTGCATCCAACGGTGTCTGCATCAAGGTTGTTCCACAGCTCAACAATTCTTCTATCAAATTGCATCGCGCCCAATTTCTGTACTCTGTTTCTTCGAATAGTTAAAGAATGACCGCGAAGAACATTTGAACAACGTAGTTGAACCCTACTCCGAAGAGGGTGATGAGGACGTTGGAATAAATGCCAAACAAGGCACATATCCATGTACCGACGGGTCCATGTGACGGTCTCAAGTCCTAATGATCTCAGTCTGTCTTCATAAGGCAGCGACGCCAACGTTGGTGCTAGCTTTGTTGCCCTGCGAAGTACCCTCTCTGATTTCTTATGTTCATGCACAGTACGTGGGTATACAACCGGAGCTGCATATAAAAGTCTACTCAATACATGTGCTAAAATCAGAGGCCGAAGAGCAGTCGGATTAACGCGAACAAACGCGCGTCGAATCATACCTATCATTTTATTGGAGTTGGCACAAGCTTGATCAGTGTGCTTTTTGGTTGATAAATTAGAGGTAACCCATACTCCTAAATCTTTGTAACTATCGACACTTTCCACAATACAGTCCTTATATGTGTAACAAGCTGATGTTAGTTGCTTGCGAGCATTACCAATAATACGCATGTGTTTGCATTTCGAAACATTTATCACAAGCTTGTTTAACGCCGCCCACAACTCCAAATTATCTATGTCAGTTTGCAAATTATCAACATCCTCACATGAATGAATGGGCCGCCATATTTTTAAGTCATCTGCATACAAACATGATCGAGAGCGAATGCACCCAGGCAAATCGTTAACATAAATGCTGAATAAAAGCGGACCCAAAACTGAACCTTGAGGTACTCCAATATGACATTCTCTAGACACAGACAATGACCAATCGACAAGTACTCGAAAGCAACGATCACGAAGAAATTCTCTAATCCAATCAACTATTATGTTTGGGAGTCCAGTATTGACAAGTTTCTGAAGAAGTAGACCATGATCTACTCTATCAAAAGCTTTAGAAAAGTCGAAGAATATAATGTCTGTATCGATATAATGTGTCTTATTCGCTGTCCAATCAAGATGAGCATCAAGCAAATTTGAAACAGTTGAATAACCCTCCCGAAATCCGTGCTGATTAGGGACTAAAATTTTTCCTACACGAAAAAACTCAACCATGTAGCGATGCACAAACCTCTCCAACACTCTACAGCAAATGCAGGTAATGCTCACCGGCCTATAATTCTCGACGGAAGAGCGATCTCCCTTCTTGAAGTAGGGAAGAACAATTGACTGCTTCCACACATTAGGAAGAGATCTTTCCAAGATTGACTGGCGAAAAATTGCACAGAGAGGAACGCAAATTGAGCCTGCTAATCTGCGCAGATAAACAGAAGGTAGTAAGTCACAACCTCTTGAATTATTTGCTTTTAGACGGCGTAATTCGGAATAGACTTTAGCTGGCGTTATCAAATTGTCAAGGTCCAACTCAAGACACGTGTCAGAGTAAGTGTTCAGCACACTAGATTCCATACAAAAAGTTTGATGTTCATTTGCGGGCTCTACTGAAGTGCAATAGTGTGCCGCAAACTCTTCAGCTAGGTCATTCGCAGAAATGTCATAGAAGTAGTGACAAATCGAAGAATCAACAGCTCCCCTGCTTGATAGGTACTGAAAAAGGACCTTTAAATCGTATTTACACTTGTTAGCTAATGCATTCTCAAATGCACACCGCTTCTTTCTCTTCAATGAATTGAATAAATTTCTTGCCTGTTTAAAAACATCATAACTACACGTATCATTATATTCTACAATTCTTCCTATCGTTGACAATCTCATTTTCTCAGGCTTCCATTTTGACAACCGACTATCACTTAAATCTTTCGTTAGAGATAAAGTACGCTCATCTACCTTAATTCGCCGCAACCTCCGTAAAATTCGTAGATTAATCGATTTCCCTACTTGTATGACTCTCATATCTTCTCTCATTTTCTCAAGACTTGATTACTTATTTAGTATATTCTCCAACTCACCTAAATCCACTCTTCTACTACTATAACGCATCATCAACACAGCCGCCGAATTCTCTTATGTCTTCGTCGTTTGGATCATACATCTCACCATCTTGCTTCTCTTGACTTGCCTACCATTTATTCTCGTGTTCAAATTCGTATTCTCATTGCTTTCCGCCTTGTAACTTTTCATACCCCTTCATTTATCAACCTTCCTTTTCTCAAAAATAATCGTCTTGTTTAGTGTTCTTTGAGTTCTCGTAATTCCCTTCTTTTACATTTCCCAAACTACTCTATCTCAATTGGCTTCCGCTCCTTTCTTGTGGGTGCTCCTCTCTTGTGGAATCATCTGCCTATTCACATACGTCAATCAACCTTTACGACCGGGCTTCAAACGCAAAATCCGATCCAATTTAAACAATTTAACAAATTTATCTGTATGACTTTTGCAGATTTTGTTTGTTAGTGGACTTGTAAGCGTGCAGCTGGCACGATTTACCATTTTAAATAAATTATTATGTAAAATTATTAAATTATTTTATTTTTATTTGTCATTATTTTTACTTTATAAATAATTTAATGTACTTAGACTCAGTTACTTGATCTGA
This sequence comes from Pomphorhynchus laevis, assembly GCA_012934845.2. Taxonomy (NCBI): domain Eukaryota; kingdom Metazoa; phylum Acanthocephala; class Palaeacanthocephala; order Echinorhynchida; family Pomphorhynchidae; genus Pomphorhynchus; species Pomphorhynchus laevis. The sequence continues at coordinate 16,732 of WNNJ02002996.1, forward strand.
TTTGGCTAAATTTATGAATAGAGAATAAAATCACATTGGATGTATTCTACATTTGTACGTTTCTGTCATTATAACGGGTCGGTAAAATGAAATAAGTCCGTTAGGGTAAATAAAATACGGCTGTGGGATTTCCTTTTAATATTATTTCTAAAATAATAAAGCATTTGTATTTAATCTAAGTAGGATATACGGTGTATATACAAACATTCTAGTAATTACCTGTTCGTAAATCACATAAGCGAGGTAAATCTTTACATACTAAACGTTATGTTATAGGATTTACTGTACGATAATGTTTTTTGTAACATCAAAAATCATTCGTGATGGTGGTGACTATGCTTGTATTGTGATTGAATTGTGCTATGTATTTAATGAATTCCTTATTATTATTGAATTGTTCGGTGTGTCGCGGCGACATCAACATTAATAAGTTACCGCTTGTTGATTGTCACTATATATTAACTTGACATTTGCTGTAAACGACACATTTTGTTACAGATTCGTTGATTTCGCCTTTTGGCAAAAAATATAACAAGCATATTGGCCTATGAGTACGAAGGTGAATATATCCGAATTAGTCCATTCATATCACGGAACAGCGCCGACGTTTAAAAAAACCAGTTTTCTATTTAAATTACAAAAAAATTTGCAACAAAACAACGATGTTTCCGCCTTCAGATCCATCCTCTAGTCTCTTGTTCCTGCGGATAAACCATCCTTTTTCAAGGACATCTCTCTAGTCGCATTCATCCGCCTAAACAAACCTCAGTCTAATCCTTCGAAGCCCCCTCTTTTGAAAATTGTTTTCAAGCATCACTCTCACGCGTTCTCTGTCCTCTCTTAACGATTCAAACTCATGTCCTCTTCCACCACTAGAATTTCCCCGATCGCACCCTTTCCGAAATCGCTCAACTCTATTCTACCCGCATCGAAAAACACAGTTGCGAGGAAAACGGCGAAGCATCCGAAAAATAGACTGAAATTTTCAAGTAGTCCACACCCTCTCCAACATTCGATGGCGCTCCATCTCCCCTATGTGTCTTCTCCGCTAAACCTTTTCACCACCAAACACTGTTTCCGTTTTAGCATCCTCAACACTAGATCTATTATCTATAAATATGATATCATCCTCAACCTATTCACCAAGCAACCCATCGATCTCTTATGCCTCACCGAATCCTGGCATTCCGATTTCGACGACCTCTCCAATCGCCGTTCGCTCTCTGTAAGTTGCTCACTAGTCGAATCCGCCCCCTTAGCTCATCCCCTTCTAAATTCTCTAATCATGGCTGCGTTGTCGCATTCGCCCGTTACCACTTGTCTCTTCGCAAAATCACTCTCCTTTCAGACCTTGATCTTTTGAATTGCTCACTTGTCCTTCTTCTAGCCCGATCACTCTGGATCTCGCCATTGTATACCGTCCTGGTTCATTAGCTCCTACCTCCTTATTTTTTAACGAACTCGCTGACCTCCTTTCCCATTGTCCGTTATCCTCGATCCCTTCACTCGTTCTTGGCGACTTCAACATCAGCCTCGACCGCCCTCTTTCACCGATTCTAAGGAGCTCCTACCTCCTTATTTTTAACAAACTCGCTGACATCCTTTCCCATTGTTCATTGTCCTCGATCTCTATACTCGTTCTTGGCGACTTCAACATCAGCCTCGACCGCCCTCTTCCACCGATTATATCCGGTTCATCAACATTCTATCCAACTACAATTACAAACTCATCTCCACTGCCACCACACATATCCTTGGCGGGTCACTCGGCATCATCGCTGTCCCCGATCGTTTTGCTGCACACACCTCACTGTCCATCTCCGATCCTGGTCTATCCGATCACTTTCTCGTCACCCTTTATCTCACTTCCAATCACTCCCCGCTTCACACACTTACATCCTACGTCGCCCTTGGAGAAATCTTAATTTTCCTCTTCTCCGCTCTACCTTACTTAAATCGTCTATATCTTCTCCCACAATAGCATCATCCTCTCCTCATGATCTTGCCTTGCTTTTCGATTATAAACTCACATTCCTCTTGATCTCTTCTTGTCCTTCAAGCCTCACTCTCACCGTCGCTTGCACCGTTATTTATGGTTTGACATCCCATGCCTACTCTCAAAGCGTCGACTCCGTCATGATTTTCGAGTCTATCACCGCTATCTCAGACGTACCATCCGCTCACTCACCCTTTCCCTCCGTGATTCCTATCTTGCTCTTCGCCGGTCTCATCTCCACCTACTACGCACCAAATGCAACTCATGGCAGCATAAAATCAACAATTCATTAAACTCCGAGTCTCTCTGGCATACTTTTAACTCAATCCTTTTTCGATCCTCTTCGTCTTGCAATATCAATGCCCATGATTATTCGTCATTACTTCAGACCAAAGTATCCAAGTGGCTATCTCACAACCTCGTCTCCATTCCATCTCATTACCTACGCGTCTTGCCTCATTCTTCCGGAACTCTTTCATATTATCCATGTCTAACCTGCCGAAGTCTCATCCGTGCTCATGTCCTTGCCCAACAAAACCTCACCTGCCGATCCCTTGACTATTTCCATACTTAAATCCATATGCTCATCGATATCCCCTTTCGTCATCACCTTGTTTAACTCGTCCATCCGCAGTCGTATCTTTTCATCAAACTAGAAATCCGCCATCGTTCGGTACCCCCTTAAGAAGCAATCGCTCGACCCCTCACTTTCTTCGGGCTATCGTCCCATTTCACTCCTCCCTACTCTTTCCAAGCTCTTAGAGTGCCTTATCTTAATACAGATCAACGTTTATCTAAATGTCGGAAATGCATTTTTACAATGTCACAGAGGCAGCCGAAACGGCGTGTGATAGTTCATCTTACTGACGATGGCTATCGGCTATCACATGACCGTCTAGGAGTGACGAGAGTTTGCAAGCTTGAGAATATGCTCGATTCAAAAACTTTCCCAAACATATGGAAAGAATTGCTATTCGCAATCTCGAACAATACCGATTCTAACGAAACCTTAAGATTACAAGGAAAGAATCGATTCGCTCAATATCGGTTTCTTACAGTCAAGCATCCGAAAGTTTGATCCTCTAGTTGTTAATGATGGTTTGTATTGCAAATTGCAGGATTAAAGAGCTAACACCACCCACAATTTCAGCTAAATGTCGGAAATGCATTTTTACAATGTCACAGAGGCAGCCGAAACGGCGTGTGATAGTTCATCTTACTGACGATGGCTGCCGGCTATCACATGACCGTCTAGGAGTGACGAGTGTTTACAAGCTGAAGAATATGCTCGACTCAAATACCTCCTCAAACATATGGAAAGAATTGATATTCGCAATCTCGAACAATACAGATTCTAACGAAACCTTAAGATTACAAGGAAAGAATTGATTCACTCAATCTCGGTTTCTTACAGTCAAGCATCCGAAAGTTTAATCCTCTAGTTGTTGATGATGGTCTGTATTGCAAATTGTAAGATTTAAGAGCTAACGCCACCCACAATTTCAGCTAAATGTCGGAAATGCATTTTCACAATGTCACAGAGGCAGCCGAAACGGCGTGTGATAGTTCATCCTACTGACGATGGCTATCGGCTATCACATGACCGTCTTGGAGTGACGAGAGTTCGCAAGCTGAAGAATATGCTTGATTCGAACACTTATTCAAAGATACCGAAAGAATTGCTATTCACAATCTTGAGCAATACCGATTCAAACGAAACTCTTAAGATTACAAGGAAATAATTGATTCGCTCAATATCGGTTTCTTACAGTCAAGCATCCGAAAGTTTGATCCTCTGAATATAAGGATTAAATATATATAAGATCACACATCGACACGTTGACCATAAGAAATATAAGGTTTTGATAATGTTCAATTATAATGGAGATGTGATAGGGTTTATTGCAATGTATGCATGGTTTTTTAATAAACAGATTTATTTAACGTGGCAAATGCGTGCCAGCGCACGCTTACATGACTACAACATAACAAAAATGTTAATTATGTGTCGAGAAGGTGTGAACGTAGGAGTTGTTTGAATGTGATAAAGGAGGGAGCGCGGCGGACGTCGAGAGGGAGTTGATTCCAGGCGAGTGAGGTGGCGACGAGGAAGGATCGGAGACCATAGTTGTTGGAGTAATTGGGAACGTGGAGTGAGAGGGTATGACGGGAACGCAACGATAGCGATGTGGGGCGAGTGTCGTTTAAGAAACGAAGGTTTATGAACGATTGGGAGCCGACAGCGATGAGACGAAAAGTTACGAGAAGAATGCGGAGTTTGATGCGGATGTGGATGGTGGGCCAGGAGAGTTGGGCAAAATATGTGGATATGTGGTCGAAGCGACGGAGACGAAAGAGCACTCGAACGGCGGAGTTGATTATGCGTTGTAGTGGTAGGATGATGGATTTTGGAGAATTGGCGTAAAGGCTAAGACAGTAATGGAAGTTATTTTAAAGTTAAGCAAAGAGCAAACGAAGCTAGATAATCATCTTTATATATACGATATTGGATCTCCAACATTAGTCACCAAGTAGTAATCAGTATGCATAATTCAGTCATGTATTGGGAATTTAAAAAAATTCGAAGATATCCTCTATTAACTATCGAATATGTAGTCGATAACATAATACTACTTCTTATATGAGAGTTCTTAAGCATTTCAAAAATAGCTTTTAATTATTATATTTTACATTCTGACTATGAGAGTTCATATTTCACTGCAACATACCTGATCACTATATGAATAGCAATTAAGTTATAAAAACTTTAAAGAAATGATGATACAAAACATATTCAATGAAAGCACAACAAATGAACTACTTCAATATGGAACTGTGTGGATGTACAAATTGGACGACAATTATGCTATGAAGCCTTGATGTTAATTATGTATCCTAACCAGCTAACGATTACAGTTAATACCGTCATAGTTTCGACACTGATCGCGTACACAACTACTGCCATTTACTCAATAACAAATTGCTTACACCAATATCAAAAAATGCTAGTGCCTCTCAACCGAAGCTCAAGATAAGAACTTTGAGCTCACAATTTAAAAAGTCAACACAAAATCTTCAATCTTGTGCCGTTGACACCAACGGGCTCTCTCTAAATTAGTCGCTCATACGATAGAAAACCTACTTCACACACAAAGGAATATCTTGCTGCTTGATAATTGCTAATTTCAAGAAATTTTTCAGTTTGAAATTTTTTTCATTTAATTACAACGTCTGTTATTTATTAGTCAATTCGTAAGTATGAGAATAAGTACTAGATAATCAGATTTTATAAGAGGAATAGTGGCCGAAACCTGATAACATAGCGGTTCATCCTGATGACCTATAATCTTAATTCATATACTTGAATAATATACTTTGTATTATAATAAGATAATTGTAATCAAATTTATTATTATAACATACAAAACAAAGCCTATATGGCTGTTCAGTCTGCTCACGAAAAAATAAAATAAAAATTAAACAAAATGTAGAATTGATAGAGTTAAGAAAATCAGGGATACGATAGCTTCTCCATATTATCGATCTGTTCCAGACATATTCGCAATCGCTTCTTAAATAAAGTCAGCGTTGTGGAGGCAACAACGTATTCAGGAAGACTATTCCACACGTTAACTACACGTCTTGACAATCTTGTGACAGGCGATAGTTTCCCAGTATGCTGTTTAAAAATTGTCATCTAATGATGTCGCCTGGATCTATTATTACGACACACCATAATATTTCGAGGATATCCATCAAATTTGTGCAATAATTTCCACGTTGCAACCAAGTCGATAAACATTAACCTCACCTTCATGTCAAATATGCCAATCACTTTAAGTCTCTCACGATAAGGTAAATACTTACAGTCTGGACATAAACGGGTAATACGGCGAAGAACTCCATCGACAGCATTCAGTTCAGTCCGTGTACATGGGAAGCAAGATGGAGAGCAATACTCAAGTATTGGTCTCAATAACGAGTTAAACAGCACCCTGAACGACGATGGATTTATTTTCAGAAAGCAATTTTTGATAGTGTGCATCATTTTTCTAGCTTTGCCTAATTGAATGTTGTAATGATGTCGTGTCTTTAAAGATGAATCGATCAAAATACCAAGATCACGATGAGTCGAAACTATCTCAAGTTCTTTTACACCAATGAAGTAGGTATGACATCCTTTGCGTCCACGACCCAATCTCATATTCTTACACTTTTCCAGGTTTAATGATACTTCTGTAGTAAGACTCCATTCATACACTAAATCCAGGTCACGCTGCAATGACAAACAGTCTCGTTCGGTCGAGATCACATTCCATAACTTCAAATCGTCAGCATAGGCTAAGTGTGGTACATTAAGCGATCTCAACAACTCGTTGATAAAAATGCAAAATAATAATGGCCCGAGAACCGTTCCTTGAGGTACACCACGTATAACACTGCGTTTAGATGAAAAAGCATTACCTACTCTTACACAAAATTGTCGACCACTCAAGAAGTTCTCAATCCAACGAGTCAGATAGTAGTCTACACCAATAGATTCGAGAATACTTATTAATTCAGCATGTGGAACGCGATCAAATGCCTTGGAGAAATCCAAATAGACGACATCGACAACCAATCCACATGAAATTGCGTCAGCCCATTGTTCACGAGCACATAAAGTATTCGTTAGACATGAGCGACCATGCCGAAAACCGTGTTGAGAGTCGCTCAAATAGTTTATTGAACCCAATACATTTATTAATCTTTTGTGAACAATTCTCTCAAGTACCTTACTTACAGTAGATGTTAAACTTATGGGCCTAAAATCACTAACATCGCAAGCATTTTTCGTTTTCGGAAGTGGTACCACAATCGCCGATTTCCAATCATTTGGAATTATCGACGTATTGAGAGAAACGTTGAATAATTTGGAAAGCGGATATGACAGGATACATTTCAAGAGCTTAAGGATATAAGTGGGGATATCGTCAGGACCAGCTGACACGCATTTAGCTAACCTTGATAGCTCTATCTCAACTTCCTCCATCGTGATAATTATATATGGACTCTGACAGATTGATGAACCATTACAAATATTGACTTTATAAGCATCATCCCTGGTGATGAATTACTAGTTTTGAATCCTGAAAAGTCAACATATGGACATTGAACCTCCATCCTGTAGTTCGTGATATAACATAAATGCTGATGTGATCAATACCGTCTCCGAATTTCAAGATCTCGGAATGATCGTAAATGAAAATATATTGACAAAAGAACATGTCCTTCGCATAGTTAATAAAATGTCGACTAATTATAGGGAGTCTCAGAAGGATTGTTGTTAGCTTGACCCGTCTAGTTTTAGACTAGTTATATAATGCATACTTATCTTTAATGTTATATGCATCTCCTGCTTGCTATCCTCAGAATATAATTGAGATTAATCTATATCTATATTATATTATATTATAACAGAATATAATTGAGATTAATCTATATCTATATCTATATTATATTATATGAAAATATTTTGTACAAATCCACACACCGCGTACCTACCACTTGCAAGCTTTTATTTACATCAAGACTCGCAGCACTAGGCGTACATAGGTTGACAAGTCTCTAAGGATATCAGATCTGATGTTCGTGTGGCAGAATCTCACAAGACAAAGAGAACACAAGGAACATATTTGTAAAAAATATTCAAAATTCGCCATGAATCGACTGAGAGGTCATCGCTTCACTTTAAAGACTCATTCTAGAACAAAGAAAATACTTACTGCTATTGTTGACCGAACGTGGAAGCCATTAAATAAGCTCCCAAGTCAAATCGTTTCGGTCTTTAAAGTTTACTAATTTAAGAAAAGTCTATAAAATGTAGTAGTGGACTGAACTCAGTATAATTTTAATTTTTTAATTCTCTATTTTGCATTTTTATCCAACATGTACGAGCTTAGGTCTCTTTTGCCGTTGTATTAGATAATAATACAAATTTATTTAATGTGGCAAATGCGTACAAGCTGTACGCTTACAAGTCCACAAACAAAAATGAAAAAAGTCAAGCATATAAATTGTTTAAATGGGATCGGATTTGTCGTTTGAAGCACGGCAAGGAAGTTGATTGGCGTATATGAATGGGCAGATGGTTCCACGATAGAGGAGCAGCCACAATGAAGGAGCGGAGTCCAAAGGAGGTAGAGTAGTTTGGGACATGTAAAAGAAGGGAATTACAGGAACGCAAGGAACAGTAAACAGGACGAGAATTATCAAGAAAAGGAAGATTGAGAAATGAAGGGGTATGAAGAGTTACAAGGCGGAAAGCAACGATAAGAAGACGAATTTGAACACGACAATAAATTGTAGGCAAATTGAGAGAAGCAAGATGGTAGGATGTATGATCAAAACGACGAAGACGGAGGAGAATTCGGACGGCTGCGTTGACGATGCGTTGTAGGGGAAGAAGAGTGGATTTAGGTGAGTTGGAAAATAGACTAAGACAATAATCGAGTCTAGAAAAAAGGAGAGAAGATATTAGAGTCATACAAGAAGGGAAATCGATCAATCTACGAACTTGACGGAGGTTGCGGAGTATCAAGGTATATGAGCGTATTTTATCTCTAACGAAAGGTTTAAGTGAAAGTCGGTTGTCAAAATGGAAGCCTAGGAAAACGAGATTATCAACGATAGGAAGAATTGTAGAATTTAATGATACGGAGGGAGGTTCGAAGCCGAGGCGTTGAGGTAGGATCCACATAATTTTGGATTTATCAGATTCAGAGAAAGGCGAAGGGAAGAAAGATGATTGGAAATTGAGACAAGACAGTCGGAAGCAGAAACACTAAGATCGTGAATACGATAAACAGATGCATGAGCATAGATGAGAATGTCATCAGCATATTGCATAACATGGAAGTTAAATTTATGAGAAATCGAAGACAAATCACAAAGAAGAAGAGAGAAAAGCATAGGGCCTAATACGGAGCCTTGTGGAACACCGGACGGAATGGACGAAGGATGGGAGAGAGAAGAGTTAGAATAGACGCGAAATGTACGGTTTGATAGATATGAAGAAATCCATGATACAGTGGGTAAAGAGAAGCCATAATCATGACGAAGGCGATGGATAAGAATCGAGTGATCGACGATGTCAAAAGCAGACGATAGATCAAGAGAAACTATGACACTACATAATTTATGATCGCGCGATATGAGTAAGTCGTTATAAACTTTAAGACATGCAATTTTGGTAGAGTAATTAGAGTGACAAGCGGCTTGGAAGGGAGGAAATAAGTTAGAGGAAAAGATATATATATATATATATATATATATATATATATATATATATATATATATATATATTAGGAAAGACTTGACACCGACGACCAGGATACTTATTGTATTCGTTCATATATATATATATATATATATATATATATATATATATATATATATATATATATATATATATATATATATATATATATATATATAGTGGCGCATTTCCAGATGGAAGGAAATGTACGGCTACGAATGGACGAGTTGAACAATGTGGTTAGGAAGGGTAAGATAGTGGAGCAGATATTTTTAAGCAAGTGAGTGGGAATTGGGTCAGAAGGAGAGGTCTTATTAGGTTATGACAGCAGAACCGAAGAAACTTCATCAGACGAAACGGGAAGAAGGTGGAATAGTTCTGGGACGGAAGTATTTAAAGAGAAGAGTGAGTACAAGGGGGCTATTGGTAGTAGGGAAAGTAAATTAGATAGCTTAGTTTGTAGATAAGAAGAAAATTCATCAGGATTTATATTACAAGGGGTAGATGATCGTGAAAGAATTGAGTTTAAGATTTTCCAATGAGATTTAGAGTTGGAAGATGATTCGAGTTGATTTCGCCAAAAGAGAGTACGTTTAGTACGTATAAGAATGAGATATGAACGGCGTTGAGAAAAGTAGGAATCACGAAGATTTGGAGTGAGTGAGTTGGGAGAACGTTTAAGAAAGTGTTTATACATACGAAAAGAGTGACGGAGTCGACACTTAGAAAGACTACATTCAGAATCGAACCAGGGAGCATGGCGCAAGCGCTGGGAACGTCGAAGTCGACTAGGCAGAAGGCTATTGAGGATCGACGTAAGTTCAGAATCAAACAGAATGCAGAGATCATTGGGATAGAGATAGTTAAGAGGAAATGAAAAGAGTGAAGAATTGAGTAAGGCTGTGCAGAGAATAGGGATATCGAGAAGCTTCCAGGGTCGACTTGGTGTAGATAATGGTAAAGGCGGAGAAAGAGGATGGGGACGAGTAAGAGTAAGAGTGACAAGGAAATGATCGGACAAATCAGGATCAGTAATTGACAAGGAGGTATAGTCATTGAAGCAGATAGGGACAGGAATGATGTCGAGAGCACCGCCGAGAATATGAGTTGGGCTTGTTGAAAGTAATTTATAGTTAAAATCAGAAAAAAGATTAGTTAAAGTGATAGAGTCAGAGTCAGCCATGCGATCAAGATGAATGTTAAAGTCATTGAGAACAAAAGAAGGAGCATAAGACAATGAACAGTGAGATATAAGATCTGCGAGGTTGTTAAAGAAGATACGTGATGGGGCAACTGAACCTGGACGGTATACAATCACAAGTTCTAGAGGGAAAGGCGTTGATAATCTGCATATGAGTAATTCGAACGAAGTGTAACGGATGTTAACGTTGATTTTACGTAAAGACATTAAGTGACGAGCAATGGCAACAATACCGCCATGATTAGACGCAGTAGATGTATGAGATGTAATTTGACGAGCTGATTCAACTAGAGAACAACCAGAGCGACATAGACGACGAATAGCAAGATCGTTGGAGTCAGAGTGCCAGGATTCGGTAATGCGGAGAATATCGATAGATAATTGATCGAAGATATCGAGAAGCATATCAGCTTTATGAAGAATGGAGCGAGTGTTGAATAGACTAAGACGAAAAGTATGCTTAGGAGCGAGATTGACTAGCGAAGAAGACAAGGAGGAGATGGGACGCCATCGAAGATAGATAATAATATTCATCAACAGGAAGGGAATTATTAATATGCAACAACATTATTTAGTAAACTAAGATCATTACGACAAACTTAGTCACACAGTTGGGTATCATCTGTTAATGCTGGAAATGATGTTAACATTATCTCTGATTTATCACGAGTGTTCAAAAAGATAGATAATATCTACTTAGCATATGCCAATGTTCGTGGTGCAAGCAATAAATTTGATGATATCGAATCTCTATTATGTTTATACTCCCTCCATGTCCTGTGCTTTTCCGAAACGTGATTTTATCATACTATGGAGTCTAAATTTGATGTTTGACTATAATCTAATTTGGATTGATTATGTTGATAATAAATGTGGAAGTTGCGTCAATTTAAGTAAATACGAGCTCAGCTGTTGTAGACTACATTAAATAATTTTTTTATATAATAGTATGATGGCAGTATCCAATTTCCTTGTAGAGTGGGTTACAAAGATTGAAAATTTGTAACTTGTGTAGTAAATCGCGATCCTTGCTCTTTCGATATATTATTCTCTGTGCTTTTAATTTTATGTGGGGTGTATTTTATGTGGTGTTATTTTTCTGTAATTTTAATTTTTAAATTTTATAATTTTAATTTTAAAATTTTTTTGGTAGGTTCAATTTTCTTTAATGTTTATTTTCTTTTGGGTTTAATTTACTGTTGTGTTAATTTTCTATGGTGTTAATTTTCTGCGGTGTTAATTTTCTGAGGGGTGTATTTTATGTGGTGTTTTTTTCTGTTATCGCGATCCTTGCTCTTTCGATAAATTATTTTTAGCAGACTTAATTCTGAAACCCGTATCAGTAATGCGTGAGTGTTTGGATACTTTAAGTGATCATTTGGATACTTTCAGTGATCATGATATCCACTATTTTAGAGTGAGGATATCATGATCACATTATCGTGCCACATTAAATGAAATCTTATCTAATTATAAATAAAATAAAAAAATCAAAAATGTCAAGAAATTAAAAATAAGGCTCTTAATCATGAGAAAAAATGAGAGCCTTAATAAGGCTCTCTTAAAAATGAGCCTTAATAAGGCTCTCATTTTATTTCTACTAAGGCCTCTCTACTAAATCCAACTTCCTAATTCTAATTAAACAAAAGTAAAAATTGCATTTATTTTTGAAAAGGAGTAGCAAGAACAAAATTAAAAAAGTTAAAATTTTAAATTTTCTAGACCATAAAGAATTGACAGCTGATATGTTCGTTAATTATTATAAAAATTATCTGTATTTACTTAATTATATACAAGTAATTACAGTTAATTACAGTTAATACAGTTTATTACAGTTAATGGTGCGCTCAACTTTGAGCGCACCATTCCACAAACAAATATTATCTATCTTTTCGTCTAATAAAATCGTTAAGATTATAATTATTAAAATTTCCTGTATTTAAGATATTTTTACTACTTGTGTTGTAGATTAGTGTTTTTATCCAAGAAAAGTATATTAAATGGAGCTAAATACAAATACATCCTCAAAAATGTATGTAATCTATTCAGAAATAAGCGGATAGTCACTTGTTTATTTTGCTTTATAGTCAATGCTGTATGTGTGGTGTACTTACCGAAACTAATAATTTCAATACATGCCTTAACTGCTTAAGATATCGGATTGACATCGCCGAAGGTATACCCAAGAAAGGACAGTTGTTCAAATGCATGAAGTGCAATAGGTAGGTAACAAGTTTTTACATATATCGAAAATTTGCCTTTTCTCCACGAAAATTTATATTTTAAGAAAATGAACTTGTTTAAAACTTAACAAATTCTTTTAATTTAAAATAAGAAATTTAAACATTGATATTGCATATTGAAAATAACGTTTTTTACTTTCGACCAGTGTTTTACTTTCAGTGTTTTATACAAAACATGATTTTTTTTATTTCGTTAATAAGAAATTTCATAATCAGTAACAAAACGTAAAATTTTTTAAATTTTACATGCTGACCATATTGTTTAAAGTGGACAAATATTATTTTAACTGTTTCTACTGCTAAAATCTCATTCTAAAAATTTGAATTTTAGAATTTTGATGGATAGCTATGAAAATAAATAAATTTAACTTAGGACAATTTTTCAAATATTTTGAAGTTTATTGGCAATTTTGAATGCAAAGTTCTCGACGAAAGAATACATTTTTGATTATGTAAGGTGTGTTCTTATAAGATATAATGATAATTCCATAATGCTTACAGTTGTTGAAGATAATATTATTAATGCCAGTCGATTTTTTACTGCAAATTTCAAAGATAAATATCTTATCTTTTATTTTTTTATTTATTAAATAATAATCAATTTTCAATTGATTTTCTTAATTTAATTAAATGTTTTATAAATTGCAATTTTATGAATATTTCTCTACAAAGCTTTAAAATAAATGATACTCTTCATAAACTCACTAAACTTAATATTTCTTTAACACGAAGTTTACTACTAATTATTTGTTCTAAAGAATTTCTTAATTAGTAGTTGCTTCTTTTCTTTGTATGTTATTAAAATAAATAAAAATAACTTCATTGGCACGTACTTTAAATGTTCAATTGTTAATAATTATTGATTTTCAATTATTTTTTATAAGATTCTTGCAACCGCCATCACGATGGCTACATGCAGAGTTGGAATCAAAAGAACTAATGGCTGTTTGCCTTAAAAGATTACCGGGTTTATCTAAAGTAAGTGAGATTTGCAACATCTTTTAAGATTACTTTTGTATATCATTCATTAGTTATGCAATATAATTAATAAAAATTGTAATGTATATATTATTTATAGATAATATAAAGAATTTATGCTGTAAAACATTTTTTAATTTATAAAAGTTAGAATTCTATCTGAAAGAAACCGAGTAACAATGTCCTCTTTGTATTTATTGTAAATTGACATAGCCAAAACAATATGGTAATTTTAATTTGAAAATTTAATTAATGATAATCAATTATTTAATCAATAATCTAATAAAATGTAATTAAATAGATTTAATTTAAAAATTAAATTTATTTTATTAATTATGAAGAGTCGCAATTTTTTATTGCCATGTTGTGTTGTTAATTTTCTCTTGTGTTAATTTTCTTTTGTGTTAATTTTCTCTTGTGTTAATTTTCTCTTGTGTTAATTTATTGTTCGGTTAATTCTATGGTGTTATTTTTTTGTGTTAATTTTCTGTAGTTTTTATTTTCTGTGTTGGTTTTTTTGTGGTGTTTATTTAATGTGTGGTTAATTTTCTGCAGTTTTTATTAACATTTTGCGATAGGTTCCTATTTTATTGGACGAATGAACCATAAATTTTCAATACTATAGAAGAATGCTTTCGAACACCACACGAGTTTTTTATTAAACAAATATGTTTGAGCACATGTTCTTAAACACAACATATGTAGCACGTGTCAAAACTATTGCAATAGTCGAAAATTTGTGAACAATAATTTATTACTTTATTATTCCTCTAGATGTTTAAACTCCAACAACAATTTAAATTTTAACTTTATTTAATGCATATAAAATGTAACATAAAATTATTAAATAATTTATTATTATTTAATTATATATTTAAATCAAATGTCCGCTTGTCTCCTTCATGTTGTTGAGATGTAAAAGTTAATCAGATCAAAGGCTGAGTTAGTTATTATATACTGCAAAAGCTTTCGCAGAGTTACGGCTTCGTCAGTGGCTCATTGTAGTTATAACCAAGATAAAAAATATCAAGATACATTTGTAAATCCGAAATTAAAGAGTATTGCAAATCAGTCCTTTTAATTTATTTCAAATTAGTATTTTTTTACAAACCAAAAGGATTATCGCAATAGTCGAACATTCGTGAACAATCATATCTTATTTTATTATTCCTCTTAGCCCTGTACAATATAAGAACACATCGAACGTATCACTGGGCAATTTGAAAACTGTTCTTATTAATTTTTATCGTGTTAAATAGAGCACATTACTATAAAAGATAACTGGTATTTATTCTATAATCTCATATGTAATGATAAAATATCCTGTAAAATAAAAAGTAAAAAAATGAACAAATGCTAATAGACAAATAGAATTAATTGCCAAATAATAAAATTCGAAATCACATAATTAAAACAATTTTATCAAATTATAAGAATTATTTCAAATCAGTCCTTTTAATTTATTGCAAATTAGCCCTTTTTCACAAACTAAAAGGACTATTGCAATAGTCGAACATTCGTGAACAATCATTTCTTATTTTATTATTCCTCTTGATGTTTTAAAGATTTAACTGTGCTTGGAAATATTCTAGAGGGGGAACTTCCCTCAGTACCAAAGCCTTTCAATCTAGTAATTATAAAGTTGCTACCTCCTCTTGAATGAAATAACCTGTTTAATATCTTGAGAGAATTTGCAAACCGATACAAAAAAGGAATTTTATTTAATACAATAAAATATTACGAGGCGGAAATTAAAATTTATATTTACTTATAATAAATACAATTTTATTAAATTGAAAAACCATACTCAAAAATACACAAAAATAACTATTGCAATAGTCGCAAGTGTATGAACAATTATTGCTTATTTTATTATTCCTCTTGATGTTTAAACGCCCTGTACAATATAAGAACACATCGAACGTATCACTGTACAATTCGAAAAGTATTTCTGTGAATTATATGATCAATAAATTTGTAAATAAATACTAAATTTGTCTTATAATTTGTGAACAATAATTTCTTATTTTATTATTCCTCTCGATGTTAAAACACCCTAAAAAAATTAAGAGCACATTGAACGTATTATTGGAAAACATATGTGTTCATATCGTTGTTTATGGTTGCAAACAATGATATGTACAAAGTAAGCATCATCGACTTGATTATATTTTAACGGGAAGAGTTTATTACTTCGAATATCATTATTACGGAGATATGTAGTTTAGATAGCCCAAGCCGTATTTGCTCTTGATACCGAATTTAGGTAATTATTTTCGGTTTATTTATTTTACATTGTTAATTGAAAATGAGACTTTAAAGGAATATTATTAGAATTTTAAATAATACTGTCTGTAAATATTAATAAATATTTTGTTATATTAAACTATTTGTATTAATATTCAGGTTTCAAATAAATAAGGTGAAACCAAAGACGGTATTACTAAAATATAGTCATTCTAACTTTAAGATATCATATCGGATAAAATTTGTCCCAATAAAAATCATGTTTTTATATTTAAACGAATTTTTGCTTAATATTCGTTCAACATCTCTGTTTATTTTTTTAATAGTTGCTTATTCACTTACTAATTTCATTTATAATATTTTAAACTTTATTGACAGTTGATTTAAAATACAGGAAATAAAATGACTTTCTGTAGAAACAATTTAAATATAATACATTATCTATCCCCAGAATGATACTTATACCATTTTCCAATAAAATTAATCTTTAATTTTATTAGATCAAAACTTTCTTTACGCCATCACTAGAACAACCCCTTCTAAAAAGAAAATCTTTTATTTTATTGAATCAAAAACTTTCTCTTCGTCGTCACAAAAACATTGTCTCGCCACATTTACTCACATAAATAAAATTTTAACTCCTTTTGAAAACCCATCATAATTTCAGCTTTGCATTTATTCAATAAAATTATATTTTGAGTACGAACCCTGGTTATATGATCTACAAAGTGTACTTTTTTTACTGTGCAATGTACAAATAAATCAGAATTAAGATTGCGATAAGCAGCCCACTCGTCGCGATGTATTATATACATGAATACTACAACCTTTTCTACATTATGCAATAAGGTTCTTCTTGTTCTGTTAGCGACAATCACAATATGCAATGAGGTTTTTGTTCTGATGTTTTATATGCATGATCACACATGTAAACTATATGTATGTTCATAGTATAAAAAGAACGAATAAGCTATCCATCAATAATGGGGAAATATGTTGTTTGGCTACTTCCGTATCTTAGAAATTTCCAGAATGATCTATTATAATAACAAAGTAATTATAATTGACAAAATTATAATGACTTTACAATAAAATTATAAAGACTTTACAAGTCTTTAGTTTGAGTGTTTTGGATTTGTAAATTACTGAAAAAGGTTTACACCAAAAGCTTTAAGAAATACTTTGTTACAATATGCAATAAAGTTCTTCTTGCTCTGTTAGCGACAATCACCCTATTCCTATAGCGGCAAAATATGATGTATCAACAATCCCTCCATTTCTGCAGTGTAATTAATCAGATGTTGGGCATCTTCATATTAAAATGTACACACTTGTACATTATCTACCACTGGGATTGATAATTTACAAGATCTATAAATTTTATGTAATTATTAAAAAATGTTTCAATACTACAATTTCTTTTTAAAATTATTCATAATTTTAAAGAATTAAAAAATTCTTATCAGTACTAGATCGTCCCACTGTTGGATGCAGAGAAGTACCCGCTTTATTCTCGCAAATGAAATACGTTTTGGTTTTACACTGATGTTCAAAACTTAATACATGAAACACGTACTTTTTTGCTATTAAGAAAGTAATGTCATGGTGTTTAAAGTCGAATTTGTTTTAATAGTTTAAAATTCGTTTTAAAGTCGAACTCTTAAATTTCTGTTTATAAAATTTCATTTTGAATATATTCATTATATTAAGGTACATTTGGTTGATGCAAATTTTAGCTGGTCTGAGCCACATTCCAAACGTGTGAAAATTTGGTTGAAAGTTCGCAAGCAGGTATTTTGCTGTAATAATTGTATTAAAATTGGTTAAATTTATTTTTGTATAAATTTTTTAATTGTAATTGCCACATTACATGTGACCCATTAATATAAGCTATTAATATACACCATATACTTCAAATACATGCACCATTGTAGAAACAAGTTTCGTTTTAAGGGCATACAGGCAATGAACAATGCAAATTGGCTGCTTTTTTCTTTTCAAACAATTATAAGTGACCTTTTGTCAAGAATACTAAGAAACCAATAATTAAATTTCAAATTTAAATTAAATTTTATTAGTTCATTTTCCAATTCAACTTTTACAAGTTAGGGTAATTAATTTGAGAGATTTTGTTTCAGTATCCACTTAAATACGTTACAATAAGGAGCAAATTTAGTTTTTGTGTGGATAAAATGTCATCTTGTTTAAAAATTGCAGATATAACTGTGCTCTGAACAGCATGCAATTACTGATTCTAATTTAATTATATTTTAATGATATAATGTTTAATTAACAATAAACGTAGTGGTTTCTTGTTAGATGGGGTGCAGATCCATTGTAACGTTAAATCGTTGAAATTTAAATCGTCAAAAAATATAAGACCGTGTTATATCCTTCAGTAAATCAAAATTAAACTCGAAGGCGATACTAAAAACTCCTGACAATATGTTCCTCGTAAAGGATTCTTAAATACGCGTAATTGGCGAATGCTTATTTGCTGTGCGTCTTGTTTGTATTTGTAAAAAAATAAAGTGTAAGTAACTGTAAATTAACACGGAATTACAATTTTACAGTAGAAAGACTTATGTGAAATGTAAAGATCAAAAATAATAAAATCTTTATACATTATGAGTTGATAATATATTATTAGTTTTATATTTAATCATAGAAAGGTTTATTATTATTCTTTATTATTATTTAATCTGTTGGGTATATTAACCAACAGATTACGGGTATGTAAATAATTTTTATTTTTAATTATTTATATTTATAAATTCAAATATTAATAAATTAACTATTTTAATTTTATTTATTTTATAAATATACAATTTAATTTTAGCTGTTTTAATAAATTTATATTAAAATAATTATAACTGAATTTGAATCACAATTGAATATTTGTTTGTAATTTAAATGACTATTATTTAATATAATAAATATAAAATTAATTTATGAGTGTCTTAATTTATATGGCATAAACTTTAAAACAAACTAACATCTGCTGGTAACTATGCCCTCTTAAAAAAGTCCCGATTCGATGTTTTAATGATCAACATATATAAAATTTTATAAGTTTTTTAAAATATAAATAAATTATTATACTAATTATACAATTTTTATTTTTTGATTATTTTATTATTTATAAAAAATATAATTATTTATTTTATAAACAAAAAAAATTTATTTATAAAATAAAAAATATAAAAATAAAGATAAAGATATATATATTTTTATATCTTTATATATCTTTATATATAAAGATATTTTTTTGTTATTCTTAAATAATAATAAAAAATTTGGATTTGAAGATTAAATTACTGGCAACTACGAACTCATTAAAAATTGCTCAAATATTAAGAGTGTAAGCTAAATAGATGTCCTTGAATGTGAGCATATATAAAAGTAAATTCAAATTTCTGAACGACTCCGCTGAACGATTTGAACGATTTTCGAGATGAACGACTCAGCTTGAAATTCAATTTAAATTTGTATATCATAAAAAATCTTTTCATTTTTTTATTAAGAGTCAAATCTCCAGGGACTATTAGCTACTAAAATATCAATAGCAATATTAATATCAATATTAAGTAAACGGGGGAAACGGACATAACTGGGTATTGGAAACCATCACAGTCCATCAGCAATCAAATCCCTAGACCGGTTTAAATTCTATTTTCCAATAGAATTTAAAAACGATGTATTTAAATAAGCACAAATATATGTTTAACATGATTGACTTTAATTTAAATATTTGTTTAAATAGAAAGCATTTGTTAAAACTCATCAATGAACGATTGATTCAACGATCGTTTACATTTACTGTTTAATTTTAACGTCCGTTAGAATTCTGATCTAAGCGTTCAGAGCAGAATTCATAATAATCTATTACTTATGTGGGTAAATACGCCATTAAATAAGGAAAATACTAATTAAATATTTATTTTCTCTTTAGACTATCTTTATATCTTAATACTTAAAAATATTTGAAATTTGAGAAATTTGTAAACACCTACTTATATTGTCTTCCGTATTGATTTATATTTTAATCTTTTGATTGATTGCAGTCATAAAATTAACAAAAATGTTTTTGGTATCTTTAAATGAATAGGTAACTATTAATATATTTATTAAAAAGTTCTTTACATATGAGTACTCATATAGATCTAATACAAGGTAAATAAGATACCGCTATACTTTATACAATTACTCTTTTCACGAGATAATTAAAAACGTTTTTTACTGATACATCTCAATTGCGTATATTTTGAATGAAAACGCGATTTTAAGGCTTGTTGTGATTTCTTATATTATTTATTTGCTTAGTAAATGAACCTGCATGATTTTTAATAAAAATGATTTTTATTTGTAAAAATTTCTGAGTTTAAGAAGCTTTAATAAGCATTCATATTAAATTACCAGAAAGCTACGAAAAATAGTTTAAGTTGGCAATATTATTCTAACATTAAAGCAAGACCGTTATTTAATAACTTTAAACGTTTGTTAGATCTAATAACTCATTGCTTGTTAATAGTGGACTTTCGGCATAAACGTTTAAATTTAATTTGCAATATTCCTTGCTTTCTTCAGTTGAATTCCCGTTAATAACGACGAAGCTGTTGCGAATACAATCGACATTCCAAATCTACTTCTTGCTCTATCCATCATCCGTTTACGCTCTATATCAGTAACTAATTGAGGCAGGGCTCTTTTGTTAGGAAATATTCTCGATAAAACCAGAATATTAGCCTCAAGCGGGGTAAAACTCCTAGCAATTATTGGTGTACAGAGTTTCCTAACAGCAATTAAACAATATTTATTCATTGTATTACTACTTACTAGGAAAATCTTTAATTACAAACCAAAAAATCTTATTCGCGATGTTTGTATAGAGACAGCTATTTATAGAAAGTAAATAACAAAACAAATGCTAACGACTGTAACACAAATTTCGTCGTAATTTAAAATTTTGTTAGATAATAAGAAATTCTTTTCGTTCTTGTTCTGTGTAGTTGAGTAATACACCAATATCAACGTATTCAAATTGCGTGTGTATTTAATTCAAGCGTTGATAAGAATATTAGTTAAAAATAACAAATGCAAGCGTGAACCTAAGAAAAAAAACGCATCAACATTTAACCTTTTTGTTATTTTTGTTTTTTTTTAAACATTTTAAAATTTTTTGTTATTCATCAAAGAATAAAATTTCTGAAAATGATTCACAAAATTATTTTGTTTCTTTCTAGCATGAAAATTTATTATTAATTGACAAAAATATATGTTTGTATAATTATTGTATCTAATAAAATTACATTAAAATATATTAATAATTAATATATCTAGTATTCAAATATGTAAAAATACATAAATTATATAGTATATACATCTAGTATATACATTATAGTTATATAATTAATAACTGTATAATATTAAATTACTATTAAATTAACTTATAGATCATAATATAATGTATATATTTATAGTTATATATAGTTATTGATAATTATATAATTACTTAATAATTTTATACTGTTATAACGTGTTTAAAAATTCATGTTAGATGAATTATTAATATTGGTATTTTAAAATTTAGATATACTTATTGTATAACTTTAATAGGTAAAGCGTTTTATTATTATATATATTACATGTTATTGTACATTGTAAATTAATTACATAAATAATTAATATTAAATTAATATAGTTAAAGTTAGTATAATTAATAACTGTATAATATTAAATTACTATTAAATTAACTTATGATCATAATATGATAATATTATGATAATTATCATATATTATATATTATTATCATAATATAGTTATATATAGTTATTGATAATTATATAATTACTTAATAATTTTATACTGTTATATCGTGTTTAATATGATTATTAAAAGTATGAAAGGAAATACAACCGATCTACGAGTGAACCTATTTATATTTCAAATGTTTAACGTTTTTAGTTACAAAATGAAAGAACTACGTATAGTTGCCTTACGCTAATACCAGTAGTTATGGCCGATCTTTTAAAATATTCTATTATATTTTGTTAAAAAAATAAAAGGAAGATCAGCCCAGCATTACTGATATTTTTAGTCAACAATTATATGTAATTCGGTTTTACCCACATTTTTTTAAATATAAGAATTTATATTTTAATATATTTAATAGGTAAAATGTTTTATTGTTATATATTTTAAGTTAATGTAGCTATGAAATAAATTTAATTTTAATTTTAAAAGAATTTAAATTGATGATCCATTTTTCATTATAGAGAAATTCATTTTTCTTATTTTTTTCTTTATCAGAAAAAAAATACTTTTTTTCTGCTAACAGAAGTTAGAGAAATATTAAAATATTAAAATTTTAATATTAATATTAATTTTAATATTTAAAATTTTCTTTTTTTGTTCAAATAATAAAAATAGTCTTCAGAAATTTAAAATAAAATATACCTGTGTAATAATAGTTAATTTGTAATTTCTATTAGTTAATTTTCAGAATTCACTCAAAATTATAT
Organism: Pomphorhynchus laevis; assembly: GCA_012934845.2. Lineage (NCBI taxonomy): Eukaryota > Metazoa > Acanthocephala > Palaeacanthocephala > Echinorhynchida > Pomphorhynchidae > Pomphorhynchus > Pomphorhynchus laevis. Next base: position 39,215 of record WNNJ02002996.1, read on the forward strand.
TAGCTTAGTTAATATAGCTTTGCAATAAATTTTACAATTGAAATTTTAAGAAAATAATATAAATTGTTCTCGGAATTAAAATAGTCATTAAAATTTTTATTTTTTATTTGTAATAAAAAAATAAAAAGACAAGCAAAAAATTTTACAACTTAAAATTTGTTGATGTTACATTTAGCACCTAAAAAGTTCATATACAGAACATTAAGGGAACGTTGAGAAATCAAATTTTGAGATAACGTAATAAGATCGTCCACATGGAGAACATATATTACTCCTTGTTAATATTTGCGAATTTTTGCAGGTAATTTAAGAAGACAAGGAGGAATTATAAGTCTTTGGAGGATGCTTTAAAAATCATCCTGCAGAACCACAGTAGATGTCTTTGTAAAAGACATCTACCTTAATATCTATATATACGTTTGTTGGAGAAGCATATCATAATTTCTCTGTAAAATAGAAATAAAGAAAAGTGACGCCACGTTGTCAAACATTCTAGCTTGAATGAACTGCGTTAACATTCATTGTTGATGGCATCGATTAAAAACATTACATTAAGACACATTACATTAAGCAATTCTTTAAGTAATATTTATTATTATTTTATAATATTTACTTAGTATATAACTATATTCTAATATGATAGTTCAAATAATATATAATATATAATATTATATAATATATAATAATATATACTAAATAGAGAAATTCATTTTTCTTATTTTTTTTATCAGAAAATATACTTTTTTTTGGTATACTTGTTTTTTTTTCTAACAGAAGTTAGAGAAATATTAACTATTAAAAATTTTCTTTTTTTGTTCAAATAATATAAATAGTCTTCAGAAATTTAAAATTAAAATTTTTTATTTGTAATATGTGAATATTGTTTGTAATATATTTTAATATATTTGGTAGTTTAAAATTTAGATATACTTATTGTATAACTTTAATAGGTAAAACGTTTTATTATTATATATTTTAAGTTAATATACCTGTGCAATAAATTTTACAATTGAAATTTTAAAAAAATAATATAAATTGTTCTCAGAATTATAATATATAATATTATATAATATATAATAATATATACTATATAATATGAGATAATATATAATTGTGACAAATATATAATTGAAAACGTTTTTTATATATACGATTTTATATATAGACTCGATATTTCATATTTTTTTGACTCGATATTTCATATCGTGTCTTCCTTTAATTTGTTTTGTTGACTTTCTTCTACAAAACAAATTATATTATCGAATATAGTTATAGCAGAATTATATAAAAGAATTAATTATAATTACATATCATTATGATTAAAATAGATTTAAACATTACTATAAGAAATGAAACCTTGGATACATTATTTATTGATCAACAGAATATTATGAATAGCGTATGATCATTATAATGTGTATTGTAAAATGTGTATAACTTTGAAAGATGAATACGTTGAAAGTCAGTGGTCACACCTTTGAGTTTTTTGTTATTTAAGAATTAAATGTATTTATATTTATTGTTGATGATAACTTATAAACTTTTTGTTTAAAGCTTAAACAATTTGATATCGTGATTGTGTTCCGATACATCGGATTCAGCCTAAAGAGCGAATCTGATGTAAGTACGTGTTTTTACAAAATTGGCACACATTCATATCGTATTAGTGGATCAACATAGACACTTCATAACGCATTAATAGATAATTGGTACCCATATTAAGACGAGCATTTCACGCCGTTGATGTGAAGAAGACTTACAAGCGATACTATATGATTATTAATTAAAATTCAATTTATTTTTTGATGATACCTATTTGATAAAAATTATGTCTTGATCATCAAACTGAATAATTATTATTTTCATTTTTGTTTCATGAACTATTTACTTGAAACATTTATTCGGGCTTTGTTTCTAATTTTTGTTCAAAATTATTTCTCTTAATTAGGTTCTTGAGAAGGAATTACTTGAACAAACGTTTGAAATTGAGTTTACTGTTATTGGCCAGATATGCGAGGAATGCCAACGCATCGAAGCGAAAGATTTTTGGAATGCCGTTGTTCAAGTTCGTCAGAAGGTATAATATATTATCAAACAGAAAATATTTAAATCGTCGTAGTTTACGACCATAGATAGACCATAAACGTACAATCTATTACCTAGAACAAATACTCTTAGCTAAAAAAGTACATCAAGATGCTTCGTCAATTGAGCAACGTGATAGTAAGTTATTTTTTTTGTTGAACTGACATAATAAATAATTCGAAGACGGTCTGGATTTCTTTTTTTCGTCTGAAACCGCTGCTCGTAAATTCATTAGCATAATTGAAGTGCTTGTACCAATGAGGTTAGTATTTAAAAACATATATGATGGTAACATTTTGCTTATGGACATTTCGCTACTATTTATTAAGTATTAATTGTGTATAAATATATACAAAATCTTAAAAGTATTTCTTCCATCTTCAATTATATTATAGTTATAATATATATAAATATAATATATGCGTAATTTATATCAGTGGATATATATTTCCTCTGATATACTATATCATAGGTAATACGTCATTAATATGTATTCGTCCCGCAGCTATGCTGGGTCGAGGAATATGAGCCGAAACCTGATTGCATAGCAGTTCCTCCTGATGACCTCTAATTCTTATTATGATACAACGTCTGTTATTTATTAGTTAATTCATAAAAATTGACTTTTATTTAAATTCTACAATTTTAATGAATCTAGAAATTATAGAAATAAAAAATTTACAAATGACAGCGTGGAGTTTCTTTTGATGCAATTTATATTCTAGTGTTATATATTATTACTATCCACAAATATTTTCCATCGTCTATTATAATGCATCGTCTATTATAATATATAATAATGCATTGTCTATTATTGATACATCATCTGTTATTTATTAGTTAATTCATAAAAAATGACTTTTATTTTAAATTTCAATTTTAAATATTAACTTTATATAAGTTATATGAATATTATATAAAATTATAAAATTATTTATATTTTTTATTTAATTATTTTTATAACTATTTTATTTATCATAATTTTTTATTTATAAATAGTTTAATATACGTATACTCAGTTGCCTGATCTGAATTATTAGACTATGACTCGTGGTGATAAGCAACTTGATATAAATATAAATAGTATAAAATCTTATAAACTTATTTATTATTTATCTTTGTTTTTCATTTATATATTGTATAAAATACGAAGACTTATTTATCTGATCTGATTTGTTATATTGTCAAGTTATTGGCCTTTGGACGTTAACTCGTTGACTAATTATCGTTGACGAATATCGTTTACTAATTATGTAAACTCAGTTATCTGATCTGATTTGTTCTACTAACAAGTTATTGACCTTGGGACTTCGTTTTCCCGATAATATAATCTTTGTCGGAAATACCGAAATTATGTATTATTGACACGACATTATTTTTATGCTTTTTTTCAAGCAAGAATTATGGAATTTTTCTTTTTCTTATAATATATAAATATTATATTTATATTTATATAAATATAAATCAACAAAATATTATTAAAATATGAAATTTACAATATATAAATCAGCATAAAATATTATTAAAAATAAATTTAAACTATTAAGTGATAAATGTTTTATGAATGAATAATAAACAATATGATTTAATCAGAAAAGCATTTTATACCAGATAATCAAATTCCATCAGGGGAAATACGTCATTAGCATGTATTTGGCCCACTTCTCTGTTGGGTCGATGAATAAGGACCTAAACCTGATAACATAGCAGTTCCTACTGATAAACCCTAATACTTTTTCTTATGCATCGTATGTTATTTATAAATCAATTAATAAAAATCGACCTATTTTATATTTTAATCATTAATTTTAACATTATATAAATATACATTATATAATATCCTATATAATTATTTATTACTTATAATTATTTATCTTTATTTTTAATTTATTTATAATATAAAATACATAAACTCAGTTATCTGATTTGATACCTGAATTCCGGATAATACGTCATTGTCTCACTTTATACTCTTACTTTTCGAAAATTCCTTCTGATTTATCATCAACCATCACTAAATTGGCTACAAAAATATTGCATACAACTAACTAATAACTTCGAAAGTTATTAGTTAACTAATTAAATAACTTCGAAACGGCATTCGTCATTCTTTCACGTCGGGCTTTGGTGATTACTAAAAAATAACGCGGAATGGTATCACCATTTGTGATAAGTTATAGTTTAAAACATTAAAAGCAATTTTTTCCCAAATTGTTTTCTAACAAAATTTCATTGTTAGAAATTACGCAATAATGAGATTCAAAAGATTTAATCTCTAATCATGGATTTTAGATTACATTAATCACTTAGTTGATTTAATAAACAATTATACCTGTGATTTTCGGATAATCGCAAATAGCAACGGATTACGTGTTTGAGTAATCGCGGACACTGATCTTTGGCAAGACTAAGAACCATTCGTCCCTATAAAATGAAATAAAGAATCCCAATACACAAAACTTTGACAAATTTTTATTAGATATGAAGCTTTAACTTAAACTTTCATTTTAATCAAAAAACACCTCAAATATTAAAAAAAGAAAAATTAGTAAATAAAATTATTTATTATTTATTAATTATAAATATAAATACAGGCATGTCAAAAATAATCAATACAACTGGTGGTTTTATAGAAGGCAGATAACTTTCGAAGTTATTATTTCATTAATAACTTTCGAAGTTATTAGTTAACTAATAACTTTAATATTTAATATTTAAATTAAAATTTGATTATCTTATACCTTAATTTGTTTGATTTATTTTATTAAATGTACATTTTAATTAATTTTAAGTTTAAAATTATTTCATTTTCAAATATATATTTTGTTAGGTTAAATTAAATCCAAAATTTGTGAATAATTTTCAGACATAATAGGATTAGACATAATAGTATCATAATAGGATTAGAGGTCATCAGGAGGAACTTAAACTACGATTTCTTGACACAACATAGCAGTGCGGCCAAATACATGCTCATGACGTATTTCCTCTGATGAAATTTAATTATTTAGTATCTTATTCTAATACAGAGTATATTATTTATTATCCATCCATAAATTTGTCTGCTTATTTTCTATTTATTTTTAATAATATTGTGTTGATTTATATATTTTACTATTTTCTGTTTGATGTTATTTTTATAGTAATTTAGTTTAAAATATGTATCTATTAAATTATTTAAATGATTTTGAAGAAAGCCAATATCATTACATATTGTTGCAATTCTTAAAATTTCATTATTTAATGTATTATATTTTATATTATATGGTATGCATGAATGCTCATGCAAAAATATGTTTCTTGTAAATTTAAATATGTCATCTTTACGATATAAATTAATAGTAGTTTTAGTTAATGTTAATTTAATGTTCATATCTAGATATACACCTTCTTTATCATTAATATTGGTTTTGTTAAGAATAAGGCTTTCTGGATAAATGTGCTCACTAATTGAATAAAAATTATTAGAATTAAATACACATATATCATCAATGTATCGTAACATTTCATATCTTTATATAATTTAGATTTAGTTTTTACACAGTTATGAACAAATTCATATTCTATAAAGCTTAAAAACAAGTCAGCTATAATTGGGCTACTATTACCACCATTGGAACACCTTTTACTTGTCTAAATATAGATTACTTTTAAATAATTTTGATTTATCAAAATATTTAAGGATTCTATTAATTCAATTTTATCCATATATTTATATTTACTTGATGGTTTAATTTTTGTTAGATAGGCGTTATAATTATTATAACATATATATGTATATCTTTTTCCGAATATAAGGTTAATTAATTTTACTAACGCTTCTTTAATATCTACTAAATCTAGATTTGTATAAAGCGTACTAAAATCGTATGTATTTATATTTTGAAAATTTATTCCTTTTGTCTGTTCTAAAAATTCTTTTGTAGAATTAATACTGAAATAGTGTTTTATACCAGTATTAATTTCGATTACCTTGCAATATTTTTTAAGTGTGCTTTAATTACTTTAAGTATTTTATTCATATAGACAGAAAGTGGTTTTAATGTACATTTAAAAGCACTACATATGAACCTAGGTTTTATTGGATTTTTATGTAATTTTGGATTCCAATATAATATAGGTATAGTTTTATTATCTGATTCAATCTTTATATCCTTTTCATCCATAATTTTTTTTAATTTAGAAAATAGATCAAAATCTAATATGTTTTGTTAATATTTTTTCTCGTTAATAAAAATTAATGAGTAAATCTTGTTATTTAGGTATTCCGCTTCAAAATCTCTGATATCACACGACGCTCATAGCAATACGTATAATTACAAATACGTGTTTGCTGCTGACGTTGTACCATTATGTAAGGTAAATGTATTTAATGACATAAATATAGAATATTAATTTTGAATTTCCATATAGGATTGCATTGTATGTTTACCAAAGAGTGTGCATCTTAAATTTTCAAGTATCGGCCCAATTTGCTTGGTTTATAAGGTAACGAAGATGATATATTTAATTGACCCAAATACAATGAAGAGTAAGTAGTTGATATAATTTTGTAATTTTGAATGCTTTAGATTAAATTATTATTTTATTTTATTTATTAAATTGGATTTATTTATTAAATTTATTTTATTAGTAAATTGGTTTTGTGATGTGCACTTTAAACATTTAGTTTACTATAGTTCACTGTCAAAAAATTCGTTTAAGGTTTAACGATCAATGCCGACAATGTCACAAAGTATTGAGGATTCAAGACAAATAATTTATTTTTTAACAAACAGTTATCGATTATCATTATGTCAAGATCTCACAATAATTTGCTTAATAAAAGGAATGGGGACAATTTTGCCCACTTATAATGCCCATAATGGGGACTATATTTTTCAAGTAATTGTTGGAACCAGAACTAAAAGCAAGTTTTATTTCGGCAAACATTTCCGACCTTTCGATAGATCCTTCTTCAGTGCTACACTACAATTTACTGTAAATTGTACTGTAGCACTGAAGAAGGATTTTGATCCTATTATTATGTCCATAATGGTGACATTATATATAAGAAATATGAAATATGATTATTGGTCTGCCAACAAAGGTAGATACCAGTTAATAGACCAGTCCTATCCTGCCTATCCCATCCTTACTAGGATTTTCAAATTGTTGTTTACCGACTACACACATTTCCTTACCAGCCTCTTTAACTCGTCCATCCGGAATAAAATATTTACTGTACTTTAAAACGCTGTCATTGTTCTTCCCCTACTTAAAAATACCTCTCTCGACCCCTCTCTTCCTTCATCGTATCACCCAATATCAATTCTACCAACCTTATCTAAAATTCTTGAACACCTTGTCTTAGATCAGATCAACAATTATCTATCTTCATCGCAGCTTTACCCATTTTTTCAATCTGCTTTCCGCTCCAATCATTACACTGAACTAACATGTCATAACGTATTTACTGATCTGCTCTCCGCTCGTGACAAAAGACTTTGTAGTGTAATTATATCGCTCGATCTTCCATCTGCATTCGACATTGTCGTAAAAAATCTTTCTTTCTGGTCTTCGTTATCATTATGGCTTCTCTTTGTCTACCTTAGCTTGGTTCACTTCGTATCACTACGATCTATCATTTTCCGTCCATTATAATTCAATGTGTTCTCCTTTATCTTCTCTATCTAGTAGTGTACCTCAAGGTACACTAGAGAGGTAATGTTTACTAGAGAGATAAAGTTTTTCTTTATCTAAACATCGCTTTTGTGTGCTTGCAAGCAGATAGTATGTGTGCATTTGCCGAAAAAAATATGTTAAAATATTTATATATACTGCCGAATCACTTTTGTGATCGTCTGTAGACTTGCAGGTCGTGTTGTAATAATCATTGTTGTGATGAACCCTTCTAAACTGTGGTGGAGGATCTCTGAACACTCTTAAAATCTGGACCCTACTGATGAAGCTCAATGAGCATAAAGCGGTCTAGGGATTTGATTGCTGATGGACTGTGATGGTTTCCAATACCCAGTTATGTCCGTTTCCCCCGTTTACTTAATATTGATATTAATATTGCTATTGATATTTTAGTAGCTAATAGTCCCTGGAGATTTGACTCTTAATAAAAAAATGAAAAGATTTTTAATGATATACAAATTTAAGTTGAATTTCAAGCTGAGTCGTTCATCTCGAAAATCGTTCAAATCGTTCAGCGGAGTCGTTCAGAAATTTGAATTTACTTTTATATATGCTCACATTCAAGGACATCTATTTAGCTTACACTCTTAATATTTGAGCAATTTTTAATGAGTTCGTAGTTGCCAGTAATTTAATCTTCAAATCCAAATTTTTTATTATTATTTAAGAATAACAAAAAAATATCTTTATATATAAAGATATATAAAGATATAAAAATATATATATCTTTATCTTTATTTTTATATTTTTTATTTTATAAATAAATTTTTTTTGTTTATAAAATAAATAATTATATTTTTTATAAATAATAAAATAATCAAAAAATAAAAATTGTATAATTAGTATAATAATTTATTTATATTTTAAAAAACTTATAAAATTTTATATATGTTGATCATTAAAACATCGAATCGGGACTTTTTTAAGAGGGCATAGTTACCAGCAGATGTTAGTTTGTTTTAAAGTTTATGCCATATAAATTAAGACACTCATAAATTAATTTTATATTTATTATATTAAATAATTAGTCATTTAAATTACAAACAAATATTCAATTGTGATTCAAATTCAGTTATAATTATTTTAATATAAATTTATTAAAACAGCTAAAATTAAATTGTATATTTATAAAATAAATAAAATTAAAATAGTTAATTTATTAATATTTGAATTTATAAATATAAATAATTAAAAATAAAAATTATTTACATACCCGTAATCTGTTGGTTAATATACCCAACAGATTAAATAATAATAAAGAATAATAATAAACCTTTCTATGATTAAATATAAAACTAATAATATATTATCAACTCATAATGTATAAAGATTTTATTATTTTTGATCTTTACATTTCACATAAGTCTTTCTACTGTAAAATTGTAATTCCGTGTTAATTTACAGTTACTTACACTTTATTTTTTTACAAATACAAACAAGACGCACAGCAAATAAGCATTCGCCAATTACGCGTATTTAAGAATCCTTTACGAGGAACATATTGTCAGGAGTTTTTAGTATCGCCTTCGAGTTTAATTTTGATTTACTGAAGGATATAACACGGTCTTATATTTTTTGACGATTTAAATTTCAACGATTTAACGTTACAATGGATCTGCACCCCATCTAACAAGAAACCACTACGTTTATTGTTTATCTTTATCGATTTTTTAAGTGTTAATTAACTATTGTTTCATCAAAATATATTGAATTAAATTAGAATAAGTAATTACATTTGCAATCGTTAAAAAGGGTATGACATTTGACTCACATCATTTGAAATATTTAAATTTTATCTTTAATTTTTTTTAATTAAAATTGTTTTGATTTTAGATTAATTGAAATTTGAATAAATTTTCTTTTTATGATACACTTGTTTAGCTGCTGTAGTATCACCGAGTGAATACTATCGGAATTCGTTCAGTGCTTTATCTAGTATTTATCAGATGAAACGCTTCCTTGTAATGGATGTTTCACCTATAAACCAAAGCAATTCTTTGGATAGTAGAAAATTATGCCATAGATCTTGTAGGAAGGTATTTTGTTATTTACCCTTAAATTAATCGATTGCTAATCAAATTGTATCACTAGGGATTTACATTGTCTGCTTTGTATTATTAACTTCCATAATCCTTCATAAGTATCTTCCAGAAAGCATTTTATTTACTTATAATAATATATTTATAAGATAATAATATAATTTTTACATTTTAGTAACTATGCACACGAGAAGATTACTGATTATATGGAAGCCAAATCAACTAACCTAGTGTTTTTTTATACCTTGATAAAAATGCGTAACATTTTTTCTGTACACGTCATATGATTGTTTTACTATCACATGCCGTGTACATAGAACTTGTTATAAAATGTAGTTCAAAACATTTTAGTTTTAAAATGTAGTTCAAAACATTTTAGTTTTAAAATGTAGTCTATACATTTTAATGTATAAAATGATAAAATGTAGTCTTTGAAATATTTTTAAATCTATTATATTTAATTAATGATTTTGAATTATAACGATTGAATGTTATTAAATAATATAGGTATTTAATCCTTAATATTGATCGCTGACTTTGTATTTAATCGTTGCGCTAGGTATCAAGATGCAACACAGCTCTGCGCGATGCAACGCAGTTCCGCGCAATGCAACGCCGCAATGTGATTAACATTAAAATATTAATAAATCGTTACATTCTTGTAATCTAAAATAAAGCATTAATACATATCATTATTGATCATTGATTTAAATATTTTTAATAATTTGATTTAATTGATTTTAATATTTAATTGAAAGGAGGTCATCGTTATTAAAATTAAAAAGAGTTGATATTAATATTGATATTAAATTGATATTAAAGCACTGATTATCTAGTAAATAATTAGCTTTTGGTGATTGTAATAATTTACTTATAATAATAAAATTTCAATTTTAAAAGTGATCGATCAAATCATTCGATCACATCGTTCAATTTACTGATTAAATGTAAGATGTGTTTAACTTGTTATAGTTTGTTGCGATGTGTGATTATAGTTTTCTAACATCCATTTAAATTTTGAAGATATTTAAGTCAGCATTTCCTCTAATTTAGCAAACGTTAATTCATAGGAACAAAGGAATTTCTTTGTTTTTATAAATTAACATTTATATTTTATAATTTCCGATATTCATGTGAAATTTTTTTGTCATAATCGCAGGCGTTCTATTAGTGGTTTTTTTTATATATAAGAGTATCTGCCAATACGTATGTCCATTTCCATTATTGGCATAGAGCATTTTAAATGCTATATAACAAAGGAATTTTATTAAATCAATAAATAATTTGATAAAACATATTCTTTACAATTTTGTCAAGCATCCTTTTATCAGTATGTATAGCGGATTGCCTACACAAAATCAATAGCTTTAGTAATCGATAGTTTTTAGAATCACAAAGACAGTAATTACATTTATTAGAAACAATTTTTGTAATTACTAGTCTTGCTACAAGGAATTGGGTGTGGGGTCACTTTTCTCTGATATTGTGTACAAAAAATGTTCGGGATCACTTAATTTCTAGTAAAGGTGAATAAACATAACATCTACACATCTTAACATCTACATAATAATCTTCTCTGCGTTTTGACAATGCCAGTATCGAATCTATACTATTGTAATATACAAACACGCAACCTTGTATATTAAACAAAGATCTTGTTTTCATAATTGCTTGCCGTTTTTATCAACTTACAGTCTGTTTGTGGGAGATGGCGAACTAAACTGCTATTTACTTTTCCTAATTCTAGTGATGTTGATATTATTTTGATATTGATATATAATGCAATCAATAGTGTCCGTTTTAAGGAAAAAATAAATGCTAAACAAAAACATTTGTTGCCAATAACAATAATTAATATATTTTTATTAAATGCAATCAACATATAATTAATATTTATTAATTATAATATAAATATATTATAATTAATATTTAAACTGTAAATAGATTTATATTTCTAAGGAAAAAGGCAAATGCTAAACAAAAACATTTGTTGCCAATAACAATAATTAATATATTTTATTAAATGCAATCAACATATAATTAATATTTATTCTTGTCTCCATCTTCTTTTAAATCTCCGCCAGTTAATGTTCGAGTAGCTGAATAGTATTTTTTTGGCATCGTCTTCGATCGTTCTCTTTAGATTCTTACGAACACCGCCTCTGGGGCGTCGCCAGGATTCTTCCGGGTCCAAGTACAGAGATAACTTTGGGAGTCTATCTCTTTGCATCCGAAGTACATGGCCAAGATAGCGCAGTCTATTTTTCCGAATCAAATCAGACACGGAGACGTCGAGTGAACATCGAGAATACACTTCTGCGTTCGATACATGATCGAGTGGATTGACTTTTGCAATTCTACGTAGACATCGTCGCTCAAAAACAGCAAGTTGATTATTTGTTGTAAGTTTTTCAGGCCAGCACTCGGATCCATACAGTAGTACTGGACGAACAATAGACGAATATATTCGGATCTTTGTTTTAATAGATACATTATTATCACGCCAGAGGGAGTTTAGACGCGAAAAGGCGAAACCAGCCTTTATTATCCGGCTTCGAATGTCGTAGTCACATCGGCAGTCTACGGAAAACACTGATCCAAGATAGGTGAAAGATTGTACCTGTTCAATAGTTATACCATCAATAATAACTGAGCACGGAGGGGAGTTTATGGCGAGTAGTTTACATTTCGGTAAGTTAAGGAATAACCCATATTTCTTTGCTGTCTCGCCTATGCGGGTTGCTGTACGTTGCGCATCCTCAAATGATTCTGACAGTACGACTACATCATCCGCGTACGTCAGATCAGAAAGCAGCATATTGCTCGGATGCAGGCGTATACCTTCACTGTGCAGGTCGAGCGTTTCCCATAGGAGATGATCGATGAGAATGTTGAATAGTTCTGGTGATAGTACTCCCCCTGTCGAACACCTGTACTGACAGGAAACGGAATTCCAGTACAACCGTATTCGCGCACGACTGACACAGTATTTTCATACATTGCACCGATAAGTTCACACAGGTGTTTAGGAATGCCTAAGGTATGGAGGAGCTTCCAGATGAATAGGCGATTAACTTGGTCAAACGCCGACTCGAAATCCAAAAATAGTAATATTAACGGTTGTTGATACTCTTGACGGACATCCATCAGAACGCGAAGGGTGAATATATGATCAATGCATCCTTGATTTGGTCTAAATCCAGCTTGATTTTCTCTTGTTTGAATTTGCCGTAACGGCCTAATTCTGTTCAGAATTATGCCTTCCATGATTTTATATACTACAGGTAGGAGAGATATGGGTCGATAATTCGAGCATAATGAAGCATCCCCTTCTTCAGTATTGGAATTATAACTGTAGATGGAAATGGTGGCTCACAATCGATTGTCCTGGACTCATTTTGCTACTTCACTTTGATTTGACTTTATTTTCGTCTTCTTGATGTTGTAACTCACGATCTGTAAGGTCTAGTTGTTTAATAATAATATTTATTAATTATAATATAAATATATTATAATTAATATTTAAACTGTAAATATATTTATATTTCTAAGGAAAAAACAAATGCTTAACAAAAACATTTGTTGCCAATAACAATAATTAATATATTTTATTAAATGCAATCAACATATAATTAATATTTATTAATTATAATATAAATATATTATAATTAATATTTAAACTGTAAATATATTTATATTTCTAAGGAAAAAACAAATGCTTAACAAAAACATTTGTTGCCAATAACAATAATTAATATATTTTATTAAATGCAATCAACATATAATTAATATTTATTAATTATAATATAAATATATTATAATTAATATTTAAACTGTAAATAGATTTATATTTCTAAGGAAAAAACAAATGCTAAACAAAAACATTTGTTGCCAATAACAATAATTAATATATTTTATTAAATGCAATCAACATATAATTAATATTTATTAATTATAATATAAATATATTATAATTAATATTTAAACTGTAAATAGATTTATATTTCTAAGGAAAAAACAAATGCTTAACAAAAACATTTGTTGCCAATAACAATAATTAATATATTTTATTAAATGCAATCAACATATAATTAATATTTATTAATTATAATATAAATATATTATAATTAATATTTAAACTGTAAATAGATTTATATTTCTCAGGAAAAAATAAATGCTAAACAAAAACATTTGTTGCCAATAACAATAATTAATATATTTTATTAAATGCAATCAACATATAATTAATATTTATTAATTATAATATAAATATATTATAATTAATATTTAAACTGTAAATAGATTTATATTTCTCAGGAAAAAATAAATGCTAAACAAAAACATTTGTTGCCAATAACAATAATTAATATATTTTATTAAATGCAATCAACATATAATTAATATTTATTAATTATAATATAAATATATTATAATTAATATTTAAACTGTAAATAGATTTTTATTTCTAAGGAAAAAGGCAAATGCTAAACAAAAACATTTGTTGCCAATAACAATAATTAATATATTTTATTAAATGCAATCAACATATAATTAATATTTATTAATTATAATATAAATATATTATAATAAATATTTATTTATTATATTAATAAATATTATAAATTATATACTAATTTTTAATATATTAATTTATATTAATTTATATTTATTAATTATATTAATAATTATATTAATATATTTTTTATATTAATATTTATTTTTATTGAAAGTGATTTTTAATATTTAATTTGAAGTAGCAACTGTATAATTATTTACTGAATTGTTAAAATCAAACAAATTGTCAATTTTTTGAAGCAATAAATTCATAATTACAAATTCCGTATTTGTCGGTAAAATTCTTCTTTTTCCAGTTCTTACATGCTGATGTGTGGCTTGTGAAAGATGATGATACTGCATTTGATGAAGAACAGATTCACTGTCGTACACATCTTGGCCATATTCTAAATGCAGGAGATTACGTCATGGGGTTTGTACCTAATAAAATATGTTTATTTACATGATTGTTGCGATATTGTTACTGAGTGATTTAATACACTCGATACAGCAAATTTGATAACATTTATTGGATAGCAATTATCTTTGTTTTATTGTTTTATTTCGCTTTTTAATAAAAATAAGACCAATTATTTATTATTTTTTATTTTCTATAGGTACGATCTTTCTCATTTGAATTCAAACGATTATAATTTTGAACTTCTCGACGAATGCGATACTCCTTCGGTTGTAAGTTCGCTGTTTACTATTGTGATTGTAATCTGCTAATAGCATGTTCTAATTCTTAGGTGATTGTACGGAAGGTTTACGAAAAATCTAAGCGAAAGTGGAAGCTTGCCAGATTATTTGATGATAATACCGACGCTGCTAATACGTAACTTATCATCTTTAGATTCTATTTTTATTGTCTGTTTGCTAATAGACAATTTTCCGACTTTATGGAGGATATAGAGGACGATCCGGAAATTCGAAAAGATATCACAATTTACAAAGGTTCAATTAATTATAAAAAATTGTATTTTAAACGGATATTTTAATATTTAAAAATATCGACAAAAGTAAAAAGTATACGATTAAATTGTCTAATAAAATTAGAGTTTAAAATTATACTCTATAGTAAATTTCGGAGTTTATGATTTATTATAATCCAAGAATATTCAGTCTTGGATTCAATTTGCTAAATCGTTTTGTGTAAACCATGACGTCTGACAAGAAGATACTCTTAGCCCTTTAGTTTTTGCTTTTATCGTTATGCACATCCAAAATTGCCTATATCAAAATTCGAACCGGGTATGGTCAGTGATGTATGCAGATGATCTTGTCATAGTGTAGGATATTCTATCCTTTTCTCAGAAAGCCTTAGATGCGTTGTACCATCATTGTACATCTAACAAAATGAAGGGCAATCTCGAAAATACCAAAGCCGTCAAGTTTCGTAAGGGTGGTCCACGGTTTAAGCATGATCAGTTTACATTTCATAACGAGTCGGTAGAATTTTCACATTCGTACATTTATCTGGGAATGTACCTCATTTCTTGTTGGAGTATCGTTGATCACTTGGAACGCAAGGCGACGAAAATAATTTCGGCAACAAGTTTGATCCGTAATCTGGAAGTCTCTTTTGAAGGCGCATTGATGTATTTTAGAGTTATATTGTTACCCATGATTAGTTATGGTCTGATTTGACTTCTGGTAATTTCATGTAGATCGACAGATGTCAGGCAAGATTCTTAAAGCACATAGTGGAAGTTTCACTAGACATCATCCACACTAGTTTCTACCTTGGCAGCTGTAACCCCCTTTATCCGTATATCTGCGGTTTTCTTAATATGATCGAAACTGCAAATCTAGAAATATTTAGCAAGTATTGGGAATTGATCCGGAACACTTTTTAACGCCAATTGCCTGTCAACAGCATAGGAAAGGTCCACACAATTGTAAGAGGTCATTAGTTTGGCGCTTCTCTATCCATGATTATCACGATAAGATTTGTCGTAAACGCATTCGTTTACATTTGCGATCGTCGTGTTGTTCGTGCAAATTTTGTTTGTGCGCTTGCTGGTTTTTGGCTCGTGTTTTCGACTGTCTATATTTGCAGCATTTGAGTTTGCAAGATATCGATCGTATGAAGTAGAGTGCACGATCTATCTGAGGTCTTAAAAGGAACACTGCAAGAGCATTAGGGGCAAAGTATATGACGAACAGAAGAGGCAATATATTGGTAAAACGTCTAACATCAGCATCCACGGAGAAAATAAAAATTTCAAGACGGTAAAGAGTATCGGCGCAGTATTTAATATATGTAGATTTTAGCGTATTTTATCAATTTCACGCAACTGCGTCATCGTAAGATGATAGCACGAAAATACAATAATACTTCAAATATTATTTATAAAGTAATATTAGTATATATTACTTATACTTCCAATATTATTTCTAAAATGTATATCGAAATAAATACATTTTTTTGATATCAAATTTATGTAATTAAAATGTTTTTTAATGTTTTACATTTATTTTTTAAATAATTGAAATCGTGAATCTACATAAATACGGATATTAAATTTAGATTGGTCGACATTTGATCATTTAATGATAAAATTAATTTGGCATTGTGACATCTGGTCGTTTGTGTTAATTGTTATTGATATTTCGTCCTTAGAGTATTAATATATTTCGACGTTAGGGTATATTAATATCTACAGAACTAAAAATATTTGCTTTAAATTCAATGGATAATTTCATAAATTGTATTTAATTTCATTCTCATTCCGTCGATAATAGTGTCTAGTTATGATATTTGTTATTAGTCATAATTCAGATTTTATAATTTCATAAAATTATAAAATTTATATTTGTAATATAAAATTATTATATGATTAAATATAAGTATTTTAAAATTATTCAAAGACTTTCATTTATTTCTAGACGATCCCGATGATGGTCATGCTCTCAATGTCAATGAACTTGCTGACATATTTAAAAATATTGATCTTACAGATTCAGAAATGGATGAATAAAATGGCTGTTATTTCTTAAAATTTTTAATGACTCGCTGTTTTAATAAATGCCTTCAATTACTAAAATAACAAATAACAAATGACTTGAAATCATTTACTCACAAGGGATTTAGGTGGACAGTCTAAATGCACAAAGTTCACGTATCATTTGTTTTCACATATTGAATATGTGAAAACAATTATTTATATGTGAACATATAAATAACATATATCTCTAAATGATTTCATTTGATATTATTTTGGTGATATTTTACGTATTTTTATATATTATTTTAATAAGATAAAATAATTTTTGTATATTATATAATAAGATATAATACGTTGATTTATAATATAATAAGATATAATATAATAATATGTAATATAATATATTATATAATATATAACAAGATATATATTATATATTTAATTTATAATATAGGATACATTATATATGATATTATGTATTATTATATATTATATATAATTTTATTATATATTATATATAATTTATTGTTACACCTGCCATGGAATACCTACATGTGTACTCATAAAGTATTTATGCCTTCACATAGAGGCATAAACATCAGACATCAGACAGCATTCTATATATCCTCATCAGACCAAGAAATAAGACCGAAGTGTTTTCGCAATATTCAAAGTCGCTACGTATATCCAGTTATCATATGTTTGACGACAAACTTTAACAACACGCGTTTAGCTCTTATGAAGCTCATAAGTACTGTGACTACAATAATTCATAGACACCTTTACGCACCCTTAAACAGTGTCTCGAAGTGATACGTTAGACTGATGGAGCTGATGATCGAAGTTTAGTTATATAGCTTCAAATATGGATAAAAAATCAATTATAACCAGTTTTGGCTCCTGGACAACAGTTTCAAGCGATTTTTCGTTTGAAATATTATATATATTCTTCATTATACTGATAAGTGTTACCGGATACTCCATCATTTCGATGCTGAAGTGGTAGTTTACAAGTGACATGATGACTGAATATCGTGAATCAAAGTCCAGCCTATCAAGCAACACAATTTTGATTTTCATTACATATAATATTACTAAGATGCTAGAGTATAAGTACTCTACATTATACCAAATGCTGAACTTTACAATAAATTACATGATAGTATTTTAATAAATATATTTTGTTTGAAACTCATTTTGTAAGAAATGGTTTTATTAGATGATACATCTAATTTTTTTTAATATATAAAAATTTGAAATATATTAACCAAGATTAAAGTAAAAATTTATTTGATTCTAAAACAATTTTCAAGCATTTAAAATTATAACAATTTTATTAATTGCAAAAATTACACCATAGTTATATATAATTTATATTTATATTATATTAATTTATAAATATAATACAAAAACAAATTTAAATTTAGTTTAATCCCATTTTTTAATTGTATAACTAAATATCGCATTATTGAAATCGATTCAGTGTCTTTAAAAAGCTGAATATAATATCTGTTTAGACATAGAAGTTAAATGTTTGAAGTTGAGAGGATTATTATTTTTTATTTCAAAACTTTTTTCTTTACCCTCTTATAAAAGAAAATGTGTTAAATGCTTTTGAGCAAATGTCAATGGGTAAATGTTTTTGTAATAAATTAAATATGTGTTCGAAAATATTTGAAACTTAGTCATTCAAACGTCAAAATGCCTCTGACAAACAGCAACCGATTTTGTAATACATTAATTTAAGTTATGATCAATAGCCTTAATTAATATTAAAGTTATGTAACATTAGCACAAATGATTGTATTTTAATTTGGCGTTGCATGTAGCCAAAATAAGTTTGATGTTTAATCAAAAATCAATCGTTGATCCAATCCAGTGCGGCAGCTTCTGTTCCTATAGAAAATTCTGCACATACTCGATTTATTATTCTGTCAAGAGCCTTAACGTTGATTATAAATATTATGCAACTGTTATTTCGCAGTTACCTCAGGATTACATTCCCGTTCTACCCAGTTAATTATAGCAAACGATAGTTCTTCTATAGTGTTAGATTGTACGTGCTGTAAGGCCACAAGAAATGAAGAATATAGAGCGTCGCAAATACTCATAAACACCAGTGTTTTTTTCTGATCTTGTTCGTTCGATTGATCGAGCGTAGTCGATGGTGAAGCAAATGACTGACTTAACTGATTTGAACAAAATATATTCTTATAAACCCTTAATGAAATAATAATAATCACAAGTAGTAAATGACTTAAAATTATTGAAATTATTAAAATTTATTTAAATTAAGTCAATGAATTAAGTCTTTTGAATTTGACTAATCAAATCAGCTAACTGAATCTACGTATTTAATATAATTATAAAATAAACAAAACAATAATGCTAAATCAAAATTTAACAATTAAATAATAAAATAAATAATTGTTATAAGATTTTTTATAATTTATTTCAAGTTAAAATAAAAAATTGAAATTTAAAATAAAAGTCATTTTTATGAATTGACTAATAAATAACAGACGTTGTATCAGAATAAGAATTAGACGTCATCGGGAGGAACTGCTATGCTATCAGGTCCAACATAGAAGCCAAAATACAAATACAATTCTGCTTGATGTTATTTTTATAGTAACCTAGTTTAAAATTTGTATCTATTAAATTATTTAAATGATTTTAAGAAAGCCAATATCATTACATATTGTTGCAATTCTTAAAATTTCATTATTTAATGTATTATATTTTATATTATATGGTATGCATGAATGCTCATGCAAAAACATGTTTCTTGTAAATTTAAATATGTCATCTTTACGATATAAATTAATAGTAGTTTTAGTTAATATTAATTTAATGTTCATATCTAGATATACACCTTCTTTATCATTAATATTGGTTTTATTAAG
The DNA here is from genome assembly GCA_012934845.2 of Pomphorhynchus laevis. Lineage (NCBI taxonomy): Eukaryota > Metazoa > Acanthocephala > Palaeacanthocephala > Echinorhynchida > Pomphorhynchidae > Pomphorhynchus > Pomphorhynchus laevis. The sequence goes on from WNNJ02002996.1 coordinate 59,429, forward strand.
AATAAGGCTTTCTGGATAAATGTGCTCACTAATTGAATAAAAATTGTTAGATTTAAACAAACATATATCATCAATGTATCGAGACATTTCATATCTTTATATTGTTTAGATTTAGTTTTTACACAGTTATGAACAAATTCATATTCTATAAAGCTTAAAAACAAGTCAGCTATAATTGGGCTACTATTACATCATATTGGAACACCTTTTACTTGTCTAAATATAGATGTCCCTACTTTTAAATAATTTTGATTTATCAAAATATTTAAGGATTATAATAATTCAATTTTATCCATATATTTATATTTACTTGATGGTTTAATTTTTGTTAGATAGGCGTTATAATTATTATAACATATATATATATATATATATATATATATATATATATATATATATATATATATATATATATATATATATATCTTTTTCCGAATATAAGGTTAATTAATTTTACTAACGCTTCTTTAATATCTACTAAATCTAGATTTGTATAAAGCGTACTAAAATCGTATGTATTTATATTTTGAAAATTTATTCCTTTTGTGTGTTCTAAAAATTCTTTGTAGAATTAATACTGAAATAGTGTTTTATACCAGTATTAATTTCGATTACTATTCATCTTTGTTCTAGTTTTATTTTCCGTTGTCTCGTATCGTTTATATTTGTTACCATTATGGTTTATTTCATAACTCTGAAATGAGGTGCTTTACAATTGCATCACGTTTAAGTTTGTGTTCATCATGTTTATGCATGATATGTTCTTCTGGGATGTAAATAGACTTTTTTCGAGGACGCTTTTCTGAATATATCTGTGTCGAACTTACCATCTTTGTTCTTTCGTATTTCTACATCGAGAAAGTTTACTTGATAACTCCGAACAGTTGTAAAGCTAAGCGGACCAGACTTATTACGATTCTTTAAGAATATCCGTAGATCATCTTCACCTATTTTTGTTCAAATTACAAAAATATCATCAACATAGCGTGTCCACAATAACGGTTTATGTTTCTGCGTTTCTATGTTTCATGCATAAAGTGGCATATCTGAGTGCCATAGGCATATCTATGGCGGTTCTACAAAGTTGACGATAATGTTGTTTATTAAATTCAAACATATTCCCGTTCAAAACTAATAATAATAAAGGTTTTATTAAAAAACAATACATAACGACATAAATAATGACAACAAAATAGTTATAATGTCAATGTCAGATAAATGAACTGCATCTTGAACTTGACATGACAGTCTCCAACACTATACACAAAGAGACCCCAAATCCAAAGGGATCTGAGCCCTCCAACCGATCCAGCACGCCGCTTTCCGACTAAACCACCCGGGGTCTTTCACCCCCCGAAGAGTCCAGTCGGCGCGAACTATGATGGGTAAGCGGGAGATGAGGAGCTTAAGAAACCTTAGTCTTTGCTCTGGGAGACGTCCTCTAGAGAAGAAGACTAATCCCGTGATAGCCCAAGTACCCCAAAGGCGCACTTGAGTTTTCCCGTTCAACGACAGATGTTGGGGCCGTTTCAGAGCCCAACTAGCTCTCTTCAGGATACGTTTTAGTCTATCCAGGTCGGCTTTCGCCGACCAGTTCACCGAAACGGTGAACCCCAGGTATTTTACTCGACTAGAGAAGGTAGGGATTAAATTAGAGGCAAATAAGGAGGCTAGAGCAGAGAGTGCTAATCTCTTAAGCTTTTGCTTCGTCGCAGGGGAGCCATGAAAGACAACCACCTGCGATTTGGCGGAGTTTAGAATAAGGTTGGACCTGGGTAACTGGTCTTTTAATCTTAAAAAGAAACGGCTGATGTTAGAGACAACGTCCTTGCACCTGCGTCCAGAGAACAGGGCTGTGGTGTCATCAGCGTACACCACTAGACGTTGATCACGCTGTTTAAATATTTTGAAGAGATTTATGGAAGCAGCAAGATACAAGACAGGAGATAGAGGGGAACCTTGAGGCACACCCGTAATAGGGTAGAACTGACGCGCATCAGGGTCGTCTTCGTAATAAAATCGCTGGGTGTACAACAGTATCTCCACCCTGCTAACAATTCTCGCAGGCAACCCGAGGGACCTGAGAGAAGAGATAACAAAAGGAATGGAGATGCGGTCAAATGCAGCAGAAAAGTCAAGGAAAACAGCCACAGCAAGTTGATGACTATTCTCCCGACAAAACTAATGCACTTCACCTACTGCAGAATGGACCGAGCGACCATTGACGAACCCATGGAAACCAGGAGGGATTAAATTTCGCCTACTTAAATGATCGCGGATTCTACGCGCAAGCGCTTTCTCGTAGATCGATACGAGGGAATTTTGAATCGAGATGGGTCGCAGGTCTTTAGGACATGAGACCGGATATTTCTTTGGGATAAAGATTCTACGACTAATGTTGATGCCGGCCACATCGGATGGGGTGGCTAATAACATTGTGACGGCCACCTCCCTTCTTTGATCGGCTGTCAAAAGCTGACAGACCCGAGAAGAGAGTGGAGCGACGGTTTTGGAGGTGCCCGGAAGAGGCCCCCAGGCTTTGAGTATATCTGGAACGGATATATCTCTACTCCTGAAGTCTCCCCAAGGCGGGATTGGTTGCGGTGATTGAGTGGCTCCATAGTTATGTAAGGAAAGTGACTCCTCCAAAACTCTATCAAGACCAATACTTCCGATCCACCCGGATGCTCTATCCTTCCAACAAACAACCTTCTCTTTCTTAAATATCTTCCAGAAGGAAGACTGAGAAGGGTTAAGACGAGCAATGCTCGACTTATCCTTACTCAGCTGGAACCAGTATCTGGTACGCCAGTATTCTTTCGAGAGAGTCTGTTTGGCCGAAGAGGAGAGGTCAGGGAGGTGCAGCAGTTTGGCCAGGACCTTGAGTTTTGTCGGAGTGGGGCTGAAAATGCGACCTTTATAGGTAGTCGATAAAAACGCGGTGGCTTGCGAAGAGAGATAGGAATTAAATTTGGTTAAACTCTCAATGCCAATTCGGGGGAAGCGTTGGATAGCTGCTTGGAAGAAAGCCACTCTGATAGGATCAAAGTGGAATCTTCTACGAAGCAGGGAATCCTCTTCTATCCGCCAACGAATCAGGTCATGAGAGGTGGACAGATGTTGCCGCGATTGCTCCGTGCAGAAGGGTTTAAGCAACCACTTCTCGTGGAGCAATAGTAAGTCGAGGAGAGAATTCGTTGTTGTGCAATGAAAGGAGGGGGACGGTGGTTTATGAATAAGATAACCATTCCTGGCTCTGCGGAGTGCTGCATTAATCCAACGACCAGTTCTGTCGTTGAAGTCACCTAGTACCATGTCATAGCCGCCATCAATTATCCCATCCAGGAGGTCACGGTTCTTGTGAATCTCCCCCGGACGAATATAGACGTTGGCTAGACTGAGGCGTTTACCGTTCTTAACGAGTGAAACTACTAAGCAAGATAGGGCTGGACAGGAGTAGTTTAAAATGAGGGAGGATCTTAAGGAGCATTTAACTAAGGTCAAGAGTCCTTGAGATGAAGAGGAGTGAGGGGGTTATGTACGGAGTATAGTGGGAATAAATGTGCTTAGGGATAAATCGAGTAATGTCCTGGGGGAGACGGATAGACCGTGTCTCCTGAAGGACTATAACATCTGCGTCTCTACCAGATAGAAGCCTAAGGGCAGAAGCACCTCCCGAATTCCACTGAAGAATATTCAGTGAAAAAGGCTCGGGCTTACTCACCATTGTGCAGACCAGTTAGACGGGAGCTGGCGGCCTAGACAGAGCTAGGAGTGGAAAGGTTTCCCTTCCCATCACTAACCCCGCCATTGGCCGGTGCCCCCTGGGCATTATCTTCATTTCCCTGGGTGGAGTCTGTAATATTGCCATTCAGGAGTTTACCCACCTTGGGCGGTGAGATCGGATGAGCAGATCCACCCCTTTTTTGGATTTGGGACAGGTCTCTACTTGAGCGACGGTAGGGGATTGAAATAATGCGTTTACCAGCGGCTTGATAAGGTTTTCCATTTGGTTTAGAATCATTTTCTTAGAATTGTCTATAAGAAACAGAATGTCCGCATTTGACATTCTATCCGGAGGATTCGATTTAGCTACGTCGGAGAACGAGGATTTGGTTGCTGCAGATGGACGAACAAATTTATTTATGTATCTAGTAAAATGTTGGCACTTGCGAGACCAAGACGGATGTCCTAATCCGCAGTTGCTACAAGTAGGGTTCGCTGTGCATTTAGAGTTATTTGTCATGTCGGAGCAGGAGACACTGCTGCATACACCACACAATGGAGGCGCCTTGCAAGTGAAGCCCAATGCCCCCACTTATGGCATTTATTGCAGTGAGGATACGTGAAAAGATCCTCACTGATCAGCACACTTAAGATTATAACCAATAAACGGATTAACAGCATTCTTACACATGACCTCACCAGTGTCCAGGTCAGTGTTCGCAAATGCGACCGGCAATGGGTCGCCTGATTTGGATTTTAATTGCCTTACTGAAGTAAGTTTATATGTTTTCTTAAGACTGTTGATGTCAGAATCGTCGGGGAATAACGGAAAATTAGTTATTTTAATTGTAGCTTGGATATGTTTATAGTTAAATGTTCCGAGATGTGCGAGATTCTTAGTGTAAAATCCATATATTGCTTAGCAATGTCGCCAGATGAAAAAGAGACTCTTAGAAGATTGTCGCCTGTCTTGACAGAGTTAAATAATATGCAAACAGGTTGTTTATTAATGAATTCACGTAGAAATGTATTAAATAATAAGTGGCGTTCAATCGGTTTAATTCCTTAGATTAGTAGTAGATTTTTCAGTTTAGGCACCGGGGGAGCTCCCCTGAGTTACCAGAATCAGAAATCAAAACTTCACTTACCTTATTATCAGCAGATTTGTCATCTTTAACTTGAAAATTACCCATACCTGAGTCAAAAATCCTTGAAAATTTGAAAGAATTTGCATTTTGCATGGAGCTTTGAAGCTCCGACGTTGTAATTTTTTCACTACTCATTTTTTTCATTATCAATATAAAAGTGAGTTCAAAACTATTTATAACCTTCGTTAATCATTGTGAATTTTCAACCAGTTTGTTCAATGCTTTCAAAAAATTTGTGCAAGTGACGGAAGTTCTAAGAGTTTACTGGAAATGGACGAAAATGCAATGCTAAAGGTTAGTGATAAAGAATTTGTTAATAAAATTTTAATATCACCGATACAAAAGTTAGCAAACTTGATGATCGTGACTCCTAAGGTACCAATATTGAACAATCATATGTATAACAATTTTTTGAAGGGTTTCATCAAACGTTTCTTCTCAAACTGAACACTTATAAACTCAGCATGAAGTGTAGGTAACTCATACCGTATCAGCTTCATTAACGCTAACATAGCACAGTAGTATCTAAAGTTTACTGCAAAGAACTTGAAGAACTGCCTCGATCGTGTACAAGCCCATCCAGGCTACATTTAGGATAACGAATATATTAAACTCCCTGTATGGAGCAGACTTAGAATATATGGAAAATCAATACAAATTGTCGAACGTCAGATTTATTAAAGGTAAGAAAGACATTCCCCTACCTATTGCTTTTGCATAAATATCTATAGATAATGCGATCGTTATATATAAGTTATCCTACAACCCCTTCATAGGGTGCAACATTAAATTCAATTACATTTCATCAGACAACCTGACCTACCTTTACTGTAACCAATGTCACCAGTGGGGGCACTAAGGTTCTAGCTGCAAAGAACAGAAAATTTGCGGGATATGTTCTTTCACTGAATCTGAGCACCCGCTCAATTGTACTGCTGCTTCAACTGCGGGTTACCACACCCAGCGTGGTCCCGCAGATGTTAGGCCTTCAAGGCCTACGAGAAAAAGCAATTGAAAACGTCGGAGTCCATATAGCAAGTTACAGAAGGCTTAAACGATGTCGCAAAGAGTTCTGATCTATCGATGGACGATATCCTTATCAAAACCTTGTTGGGTAGGCTGACAGATGCGGTGCTAACACTCCATGTAATCCCAACATCTACAGCACCGGCGTCGATAAAAAGATCTTCACTGAATAACACTTCCCCACTTCGTATGTCCAAGGAGGGCAAGAAGGAGGATTTATAACAAGGGACGTGATGATATTCCTCAGTCAGCCAAACAGTGAACAGTGGTCCAGCTGTTAGGGTCGAAGTCCGGAAGGGCAATCTTTTCCCTTCTGGGCCTAACTAGGGGTTCGCTGTCGCTTCTGTTGAAATTTTTGCATGGGAAGTAATTCCGAACCGTTTTCACAGAACATCATTCAGTGAAATTCAAGAGGTGCTTCTGCCCTTAGTATTTTATCTGGTCGAGATGCAGATGTTATAGTCCTCCAGGAAACTAGATCTATTCAGTCTCCCCAAGACATTACTCGGTTTCTTCCAAAGCACATAACTTCCCACTTTACTCCGTACGTAACTCCACCTCACTCATATTCTTTTCAAGGTATTTTACCCATACTTAAATGCCACTTAAGATCATCCCTCTTATTAAAATATTCTTGTTTACCCGTGTCTTGTTTAGCGATAACACTCTGGAAGAACGGTAAACGCATCTATATAACCAATATTTATATCCGGCCGGGAGAGATTCACAAGAATCGTGACGTCCTGGACAGTCCATTGGGTAGCGACTTTGCCATGTTACTTGTTGATATCAACGACATAACTGGTCGTTGGATTAGTGCAGCACATCGCAGATCTAGGAACGTTTATCTTATACATAAATCACTATCCCTGCCTTTCATTGTACATTAACAAATTAACTCCTCGGCATACTAATGCTACAAGAGTAAAGCCTACCTGTATTGAGCAGTCACGACAACAATTGTCCGCTTTGCAGGACTTATTTAGCTAACGGTTAGAGGAAGACACGCTGTTGAAGAGGAGGTTTCACTTTGATTCAATCAGAGTAGCCTTCTTCCAGGCTGAAATACGACTGTTCCCAGTCGTACGAAATGCGAGTATGACCCGATTTAATTCCTATCTCTCTTCGCAAGCTACCGCTATTCTTTCGACCACCTATAAAGGTCGTTTATATAATCCCACTCTAACAAAACTCAAGGTTTTCAAGACCTTGAAACTCAAGGTCTGGAAGATATTCAAGAAGGTGAAATTGGTCTGCTGAAAGGAGAGAGCATCTGGTTGGATTGGCAACATAGGCCTTGACAAAGTTTAATAAGAGTCACTAACCCTACACAATTATGGATCCACTCGATCGCATCAACCAATCCCGCCTTGGGTGAGTTCAGGAGCATGAATTTGTCACTTACCGATATCCTGAACGCCTGTGTTTCATTTCCGGGCACATTCAGATACCATGCTCAACTCTCTTCTCGAGTCTGTCAGCATTTGACAGTTGATCAGCGAAGAGAAGTCGCCATCACTATGCTGTTAGCCTCATCATCCGATGTGACCGGCATTAATATTAGCCGCAGAATATTTTTAGCAAGAAAATGCTGTCTAATACCCTAAAGATCTGCGCCCTATTTCGATACAAAACTCCCTCATCTTTATCTACAAAAAAGCGCTTGTGCGTAGAATCCGCCACCATCTAAGTAAGCGGAATTTAATCCCACCAAGTTTCCATGGGTTTGCCAAAGGTCGTTCGGTCCATTCGGCAGCAGGTGAAGTGCACCGGTTCTGTCAGGACAATAGTCATCAGCCCGTTGTGGCTGTTTTCCTTAATTTTCCGCTGCATTTGACCGCGATTCCATTCCCCCTGTTATCTCTTCTCTTTGGTACCTCGGGCTGCCTGCGAGAATTGTTAACAGCGTGGAGATACTGTTGTACACCAAGCCGTTCATTTATGAAGACGACCCTAATGCTTGTAAGTTTTACCCTATCAAAAGTGTGCCTAAAGGGTCCCCATTTTTCCCATCTTATATCTTGCTGCTTCTATCGTAATCTTTAAGACATTTAAACGCGATCAACATCTAGTAATATACGCTAGTGAAACTACAGCCCTGTTCTCTGGAGGCAGGTGCAAGGATGTAATCTCTGGCATCTGCTGTTTCTTAATATGAAAGCGGAAAGATGTCCACTTTCTTAATAAGCGGACATCAGCCGCTTATTTTTAAGATTAAAAGATCAGTTAACCACGCTCAATTTTATTCTCAACTCATCTATATCGCGGGTGGTATTTAATGGCGCCCCAACGACAAAGAAAAAACTAAAGAGATTGGCAATCTCAGCTCTCTCTCTTCCATATTGAAGAATCAACCACTTTCTACCTTTACACATCGAGTGAAATATCTGGGATGTACCGTTACGGTTAAATGGTCGACCGAACAAGACTTGATTAAATTCAAAAGTGTACTGAAGTGAGCTAGATGGGCCCTAAAACTGGACCAGCATCTGTCATTAAGTGTGAAAGGTCAGGTGCGCCTCTGGGGTACATGGGCTATCTCGGGATTATTCGTCTTTTCTAGAGGACGTCCTGGAGCAAATACCTAGATTTCTTAAATTCCTTGTCTCGAGATTACATACCAAAGTACGCCTCGACTGGACCCTCAGGTGTGTATGAGAGACCCTGAATGGTTCAAACGGAAGGCGGATCATTGGTGTAGGTTGGAGGGATCTGATTTTCTTTGCCCGTCATTTTAAGAAGACGACATATAGGAAGATTATTGACATTTTATAGCATTTTGTATATCTTCACTAAATGTTGTTTTCATATTTATGCACGTTGTTTTTGCATTTAATAAACCAAATTTTATTTATTTAATCATTGTACACATTTTATTTGCAATGGCGGCTTCTTTGAGGGCTAACCCCATGTACTATAATCCTTGTGCTTGCGTTATGGATGTATGCACAGAAGTAACGTCTAACGTAAAAAAATTTACACTCTGGTGTAACTTTATCCTGAATACGTGAAAGTTTAATATTGTTCAGTATTTTAAATGTAGTTCGTGGTTTGACTTACCACGCTTTTCATGATTTTATCTAAACAATGGGATACGCGTTCTGTCGGAGTATTGATGTTATCTACGAGTTGTCTTCCTCTACACGTTTTTCATTTTTGTATTTTAGGCAGCATGTAGATCGGGTTTGTTTTCGTATTTCTAAGTGATATCTATTTAGTGTTTTGCTAAGAGTCCTAGTGTTTAATATTTTTATGGTAGTCTACTATTATGTTCTTTATGTATTTCACAATGCTGTTATTACTCTTCACGTATATTTGTGAGTTAAGCTGTCGTAACCCCTCCTTGATGTAATATCTTCTATCCCATAAGACTAGTTGTTTTAAAAAGACGGCACGAATAATGTTAGCTGGGTAAGCTTTGAATTTAATCAAGATTTGCACCGTGTAAAATATGATATGTAACAAGCACTTGAATCTACTATTATTTCAAAATTCAGTAGTAGAGCAAACGTCGCTTTCTAGCAATCTTAAAATTCGTGATAGAACCAATCGAAAATTACCAGATCAATGGTATCACGCAAAGAACATTATCGCAAACCCTGTGAAGTAAGCGATGAAAACCTGTGCTGATATAAATCCAACAAAATTTGAATCTAAGACGTTCACAGATCAAAACAATAAAGCAAAGCTGTGATGCATCAGTGACACAACCAAGAAAATCCGGAAGATATGTTTAAATTAAAGATAATTGAAGATGAATTATTAGATACAAAGGAATGGAGAAAAAAAATAAATGTACTAGACAGTACAGGTTATGTCCGACCTTAAAGAATAATCAACAATAAAATCAATGCTAGATTCTTCTGGATTATACTTGGTATAATAACTTGAGTGCGTGTTAATATTTACTGGTGGTAAGCGATAGTAACTGAAGAAGACAACCGAAACTAGTTTTTTTGAAAACTCTATCTTTATCTTTGTTGTTTCAATAATTTAACTGATTGAACAATTATAAAATCGAATCCGAATGGAAAAAAGTTTAACAAAAAGGAGGTTCAAACAACAAATCTTTCTTTATATTTAACACTGACGTGATCAAGAGATCAATGAATCGGTGCAGGTGATCCTTTGATAAATTCTTGCATTTGCTAGAACACAACATGCTTTCGCAGCAGAAACAATATGTCAGGTTAAGATCTGACATGTTGTTAGTCAAAGTGTATGGAGTTAGTAGTAATGAATGATGACGTTACTGATTTCTGCTGCTATCAATATACAATACCTCACCAATAAAAACATTACAGTTTTATGAACTGACGCCAAAGGGTTATTGTTCGGATGCGCTAAATGATAATATCAACATTGGAATTTTAATGAAGTACAAAATATTATTAATATTTTTACAGTAAATTTGCTACAAATAATATTTATATATGATTTTACCTTCTCTGTATGATTTGCCAAAATCAAATTAAATGTGAACATTTCATAAATATTTAAGGCATAAATACTATATATAAATGTAATTTAATCGATAAACCAGATTTGTAATTAGTAATTAATATAATATTGACGATATTAATAATGACCATCAAATCCATTTGTGTTTCGTATACTTGCATTCGAGTTTATAGTAAGTAATAAACGATCATTACACAATATTCAAATTATCATTGTAAAAATTACTTCTCCATTGAATCCAAGCTGACTACATCCCTTTCAAGAACTGACCGTTGATTCCGTAGCTCCTGACTCTCGTTAATAAGTTTGTCTATGAAATTTATCGCTTCAAAACAAAGAATAAATGTATGAATTGCAAATTTACGGTATATCTAAAGAAAATATATTTAATTTCCTAAAAAAATAATTTTTTATAAAGAAGATTATAGTTTTAGAACAACATTTTGAAATTTTGAATTTATTTATTGGTAAATATATACTCGTTTTTGGGTTACGAAAGTGTTGTAATTCTCATGGTGCTAATTTCGATTTATAAAATTTGTTTGATCCGATATTCATGCATCTGAATTTAAAGTTTTAAAAGCACACAAAATTTAGTTAAAGTGCAAAACAACATTCTCGAAACACAGATAATCTCACTGAATAATAAACTGAATTATCAAACATTAATTTTTATTAAAATATATTAAATATTAAGATTTATTAGTTTATAAAAAATATTACTTTTTATAAAAACAATATATTTTTTTATTAAACATTAAGGTTTATTTAACAAGCACTGATCGTCAATAAGATGTACACACGGACATTACGGAAACAAAAGATTAAAGATTCGTCAATGAAATAAAACCTTGAACGTAAAATAAAAGAAGTATTTTACATATTCGCTTGTAGAAGCGAATATTATATAATATCATATTATATGATATTTTATTATCTTCGAAACGAAATTAGATATATATTATTTTGAATTATATTTCTATAATACCATAGATTATAATAAAAATATAAGAATATAAGAATATAACTATAAGTATATAATTATAACTTATAAAAATATAATCTAACTATGTTATTTAATATGAAATTAAATAGTTTAAATATAAATATCGAATACATGAAATATATTTGCTAGATACAAAAATATATATTGAATGTTCTGAAGGCTTCTCAGCTTATACAGCGAGACCTTTCGAATATATAATTGTACAGCAACATCTTTAGAGTATAATGCAAGCAGTTTTATAAGTAGACTTTATTATTCACTTTTAGTCTTATTTTTATCAAAAATATTTTAAAAAATTATACGATAATTGTCATGATAATAAATTACAGAATTATACGATAATTCCAAGAGAATTTTAAAATAAAATTACCGTTTTGAAGAATTAGATGTTTCGTAATTCTTGTATTTATAATTGGGTCGCTTTGTTGACAAGTTGGTATTGCATCATTTAGCAAATCATACCCTCGCTACATTTAACATTTAAATTTAATAAGATAGCAAATATATTACCTTGATGGCTATACGACGTTTTTGTTCAGCTGCAGCGTGCTTAATTCGCTTAATATCGACGGTGTTGGCATCTTTGTCGAATTGGTTATGATACTTAGCCTCCGCGTCTAAAAGCAAATTTTCGGTAATTACGTGGTGATTTATTTTGGTAATTTATTTCAGTAACAAAATTATAAAATAACAATTGTTATCATTGAAGCCAGACGCGGAAGAACAATGGCAAGTACCGTTTCGTCATCACAATGACTCATCAGTGCCAGATCCCTCCCACTACTGGATGCAGAGGAGGACTGGCAGACGGCACACGAGTCATATGTATGAAGTGCCAGAAAGATTTCTGGTAACTTCACATTAAGTGCTAAATTAGCACTACTGCTTCACCAAATAGGATCATTAGCAAAAGCACCGGCAAATGCCAGCTCAGGTCTCTTGAATATCGGATAACTTAAATCATGAATCTCAAAAGAGAGTGAGTCTAATCCGCGTGAAATACGTTGTTATCATTGAAGCCAGACGCGGAAAAACGGTAGCAAGTACCGTTTCGTCATCACAATGGCTCATCAGTGCCAGATCCCTCCCACTACTGGATGCAGAGAATGACTGGCAGACGGCACACGAGTCATGTGTATGAAGTACCAAAAAGACGTCTGGTAACTTCACGTGGAGTGCTAAATTAGCACTACTGCTTCACCAAATAGGTGAAGCAGTAGTGCTGATTAAGTTAGCCGATATTCAAGAGACCTGCGCTGGCATTTGCCAGTGCTTTTGCTAATGATCCTATTTGGTGAAGCAGTAGTGCTGATTTAGCACTCAATGTGAAGTTACCAGAAATCTTTCTGGTACTTCATACACATGACTCGTGTGCCGTCCGCCAGTCCACCTCTGCATCCAGTAGTGGGTGGGATCTGGCACTGATGAGCCATTGTGATGACGAAACGGTACTTGCTACCGTTTTTCCGCGTCTGGCTTCAATGATAACAACGTATTTCACGCGGATTAGACTCACTCTCTTTTAAAAATAACAATTAACTTTTATAAAAAAAGTATTTTACGTCCATATTTTATATACAAGAAACACAAATGTCATTAAAACTCGCTAGTAGACAGATATGCATTTAAAATTAGTTTTAAAGACAATAATTTGATTGAATATTTACAAACATTATTTATTTAGAAATACAGCGAATTAAGATCAAATTAAAAAAGTAAACAGACTATAATCGACAATAGAGCTATAATAGATGACTATTTGTAAAACTATTTTACAAATGACTATTTGTAAAACTCATAGCGAGTATTAAATAAAAGCTAAATTTAAAAGTAAATTTAAACTGAGAACGAGTTACCCCAGATAATATATAGTATAAAATAGGTAGACTCAGTTATCTGATCTGATTATCATACATTTTAGATCATACAATTTCAATGATGGTGTAGAAAACTCTGTTGATTATCAGCAACTTGGTTGTATATGGCTTAAAGATCGAATTGTTAGTGTTTCGATGCTTGGGCATTTGAATATATTCTCTGTTAATAATTTAAGCACTTTGAAGAGTATACAGGTGATATTTCGATTTTTTTATATGCACATTATTGTCTTCGTACGTTTACTTAAGTGAAATTAATTGTAGCTCTTACTTGACTTTTGTATATCTTTATAGCCTATTTAATCATACATGACAGATAAACCTGAGATTTTTGTCCTAAATATAATATTAAAATTGATAGTTTTTATTTCGTTATAAAAGTTGTTGCTGTTTATATTTAGTTCTTCATTTTCTTTAGTTCAAAGAAAATGATCAAAAGCTATACTTGTCATTTATTACTCAATGGCTATACAGAATTAAGCATCATCTGGCTTTTTATATTAGTAGACTGGATATTGATATAATTATTTGTAAATAATAATAATAATAATACAAATTTATTTAATGTGGCAAATGCGTACAAGCTGTACGCTTACAAGTCCACAAACAAAAATGAGAAAGTCAAGCAGTTAAATTGTTCAGATGGGATCGGATTTGTCGTTTGAAGCACTGCAGGGAAGTTGATTGGCGTATATGAATGGGCAGATGATTCCACGATAGAGGAGCAGCCACCAGGAAGGAGCGGAGTCCAAAGGAGGTAGAGTAGTTTGGGACATGTAAAAGAAGGGAATTACAGGAACGCAAGGAACAGTAAACAGGACGAGAATTATCAAGAAAAGGAAGGTTGAGAAATGAAGGGGTATGAAAAGTTACAAGGCGGAAAGCAACGATAAGAAGACGAATTTGAACACGACAATAAATTGTAGGCAAATCGAGAGAAGCAAGATGGTAGGATGTGTGATCAAAACGACGAAGACGGAGGAGAATTCGGACAGCTGCGTTGACGATGCGTTGTAGGGGAAGAAGAGTGGATTTAGGTGAGTTGGAAAATAGACTAAGACAATAATCGAGTCTAGAAAAAAGGAGAGATGATATGAGAGTCATACAAGAAGGGAAATCGATCAATCTACGAACTTGACGGAGGTTGCGGAGTATCAAGGTAGATGAGCGTACTTTATCTCTAACGAAAGGTTTAAGTGAAAGTCGGTTGTCAAAATGGAAGCCTAGGAAAACGAGATTATCAACGATAGGAAGAATTTTAGAATTTAATGATACGGAGGGAGGTTCGAAGCCGAGGCGTCGAGGTAGGATCCACATAATTTTGGATTTATCAGGATTCAGAGAAAGGCGAAGGGAAGAAAGATGATTGGAAATTGAGACAAGGCAGTCGGAAGCAGAAACACTAAGATCGCGAATACGATAAACAGGTGCATGAGCATAGATGAGAATGTCATCAGCATATTGCATAACATGGAAGTTAAATTTATGAGAAATCGAAGACAAATCACCAAGAAGAAGAGAGAAAAGTATAGGGCCTAATACGGAGCCTTGCGGAACACCGGACGGAATGGACGAAGGATGGGAGAGAGAAGAGTTAGAGTATACGCGAAATGTACGGTTTGATAGATATGAAGAAAACCATGATACAGTGGGTAAAGAGAAGCCATAATCATGACGAAGGCGATGGAGAAGAATCGAGTGATCGACGATGTCAAAAGCAGACGATAGATCAAGAGAAACTATGACACTACATAATTTATGATCGCGCGATATGAGTAAGTCGTTATAAACTTTAAGACATGCAATTTCGGTAGAGTAATTAGAGCGAAAAGCGGCTTGGAAGGGAGGAAATAAGTTAGAGGAATAGAGATATGTATTAACTTGCTTAAGAACGAGACGCTCAAGGAGTTTAGAGAGGGTTGGGAGAAGTGAGATTGGACGGTACGAAGATGGTAGTGAAGAGTCGAGAGATTGCTTTTTGATGATAGGACGAACAGTGGCGCATTTCCAGATGGAAGGAAATGTACAGCTACGGATGGACGAGTTGAACAATGTGGTTAGGAAGGGTAAGATAAAAGTGCAGATATTTTTAAGTAAGTGAGTGGGAATTGGGTCAGAAGGAGAGGTTTTATTAGGTAATGACAGCAGAACCGAAGAAACTTCATCAGACGAAACGGGAAGAAGGTGGAATAGTTCTGGGAGGGAAGTATTTAAAGATAAGAGTGGGTACAAGGGGGCTATGGGTAGTAGGGAAAGTAAATTAGATAGCTTAGTTTGTAGATAAGAAGAAAATTCATCAGGATTTATATTACAAGGGGTAGATGATCGTGAAAGAATTGAGTTTAAGATTTTCCAATGAGATTTCGAGTTGGAAGATGACTCGAGTTGATTTCGCCAAAAGAGAGTACGTTTAGTACGTATAAGAATGAGATGTGAACGGCGTTGAGAAAAGTAGGAATCACGAAGATTTGGAGGGAGTGAGTTGGGTGAACGTTTAAGAAAGCGTTTATACATACGAAAAGAGTGACGGAGTCGACGCTTAGAAAGACTACAGTCAGAATCGAACCAGGGAGCATGGCGCAAGCGCTGGGAACGTCGAAGTCGACTAGGTAGAAGGTTATTGAGGATCGACGTAAGTTCAGAATCAAACAGAATGCAGAGATCATCGGGAGAGAGATAGTTAAGAGGAAGTGAAAAGAGTGAAGAATTGAGTAAGGATGTGCAGAGAATAGGGATATCGAGAAGCTTCCAGGGTCGACTTGGTGTAGATAATGGTAAAGGCGGAGAAGGAGGATGGGGACGAGTAAGAGTAAGAGTGACAAGGAAATGATCGGACAAACCAGGATCAGTAATTGACAAGGAGGTATAGTCATTGAAGCAGTTAGGAACAGCAATGATGTCGAGAGCACCGCCGAGAATATGAGTTGGGCTTGTTGAAAGTAATTTATAGTTAAAATCAGAAAAAAGATTAGTTAAAGTGATAGAGTCAGACTTTAATGATTAGTTACTCTGACTAATCATTAAAGATTAGTCAGAGTAAACTCATCGATTAATGAATGGGTATATGAATCTAAATTATTTACGATAAATTGACGAGGGATTAAAAGTTCGCAGAAGAATTCATTCCAATTAAATATAAACGATAAATATCTCTATTGATATTATCTCTATGATACTATTTGCAGCATAACTTGGCTAACAGTTAAAATTAAAAATCAAGCGGATATAATATACATATATGATTGTATAGTATCTTATATAAATATAGTATCTTATATAAATATAATATCTTAAAATATATTATAAGATATATCCTTATCATATCTATAATATTCTGTTGTAGATAATCTTATAAATATAGTATCTTACGATATATGTTATAAGATATATCCTATAAATAGTTACGATTTATAAAAATTGTATTAAAAAAGCTTAGTATATATATGAACAATTAGAAATACTAAAACGATTGTTAAGAGCTAATAAGCTAAAATATCTTATGTAAATATAATAAGTTTTTCTAAAAATATCATTTGTTCAATAAATTAAAGATTAATTAACGATTATGATAGGTTAAGTTGTATAATAGACAGTTATTGTAATACAAAATACTATAATCGTACAATAAATGTTAATAATAACAATAGAAAATATACATTAACCATAAACTTCATTAATAAATGTATAGATAACACAAATATAGCCGGACTTTTAAATAATTCTAAAAGTAAAGAAATAATAGGGTCAGATTTGAGTAAATATATTCCTAAAATAATGTATAAACTCCTACTACCATTTGGACGAAAAATTTGTAATTATAATAAAGAATTAAAATCAATATGTAACGATAATATTAGAAACATAATGGAAACAGAATGCAATTGTAAAAGTCTTAGTTTTGATAAAATAAATGAACATATATGTACTCATAATCTAGAATTAATTGAAAATTGTGAATTAAGAAAGCTGCTATCAAAAGGGTATAAATATAGATTAAATAATAACAACGACAAAAATAAAATTTACAATTCGTTATATAATAACTTAAATGATTACTTTAGTAAGTATCTTATATATAGGGAGGCCAAAAGGCAGCCGATACGACTGATGGTAGTTCACTCTACTGATGAGTGCTGCCGGCTACCATCAGCTCGTCTAGGAGTGATAAGGAAGTCTGCTCTGCATGCAATCGAAGTCCGGTTTTTGGCAACATCCACGATTATGAAACTGTAGCTTGTAAGTTCCCGGAGCACAGGGTGAACAATTCAGCTCTTTAATTATATATATTATAAATAATAACTAGTATTAGAATTGAATTTTAAAAGTTTGCATTAAATTTCAAAATTTCGTAAAATTCATTTCAATAGAATGTAAACGATAAATACCCCTATTGATCATCCTTATGATACTATTTGAACATATCTTTGAAAAACAGTATATTTTTGCTTATTTAATTTTAAATTATTGAATAAACTTAAATTTATAATTTAATATTATTAATTTAATATTATAAATATTAAATCACTATTCTAAATTCCGCACCAAGTGTACATATATCAAATCGCTCGCTTAAATTCGAAATTGATGAACTTCTTAAATTGTGCTCAAAAAATAGTCTGAAAATAAATAGCACGAAGTCTAAAATAGTACATTTCTGCTTAAAAAGATCATTCTCAAAACAACTTATTGATTTTGGATTTGAAAGGGTGAATAGCTTAAAGATCCTATGAATGAGATTTAGTGACAATCTGTCATGGCACTTACATATAGATGATTTGATACGTAAATGCGCATCCCGACTATATTTTCTGCGCAAACTTAAACTACAGGGAGCGCTTCCACATCAAATCGAACAGCAATTCAATACAGCAACCGTAATTCCTTTGCTAACTTATGGATATCCTGTTCACATAAACATGTCCGTAGAAGATGTTCGTCGACTAAAAGTAATCCACAACTATGTACAACGCATTGCGGAGAAACCATTTACATCATTAGACGATGTTTTGAAGAATCTCTTTTTACGCATAGCTAGATACGTGAAGTTGCTCGAAAGATTAGGTGCGACAGAAGAAATAAATAACAGAAACATCTGAAACATGCGACATACTCGTAAATACATTACAAATTCTGTTAGAACACATATGTTGTATAGTTTCATTCACCGTGCTATTACTTACCATAATAAAAGAATAAATCCTCATTTCATATAAAATGACAAAACTCATTTCATCTCGATGATTAACTCAATTTTCTGACAAACGCTGATTTTTCAATTTTTACATCTTTTTTGTTCTTACTCTAATTTTTACAAATCTTTTTCCTTTCTATATGAAACCTCCTGTATATGAGCTAAGATACTTGCTCTGTATTTCTTTAATAAAGTGATTTTGATTGATATATTATTAATTTGATATTATTTTATACATAATTATTTACAGAAAGTACTTTTAAATAACATTCATAACGTATTCTAACCATGACGTGATTAAGTTAAATATTGTAATTATCATAAAATATGTCTTATCTAATTTATATATTTAATAAATTATAAAATAAATTATTATAAATAGAAATAACGAATATATACATAAATTAATTAATATAAATTATAATAATACTAAAATATAAAATAAACGTATGATTTGAAATTATATTTATATAAGATAATTAAATATCAAAGAAATTCGTAAATTATAAAAATATTCATTAGATACAAATTGTAAAATACTAACTCTTTTGAACAATGAATTGATAGTAAAGTTTAAAAATACGAAAATAGTAAAATTCAAAGGCTAGCAAAATTGAAAAATAAGATAAATTAAAATGTTGTGAATATTATATGAATATTTACGTATTCTAACCATGACGTGATTAAGTTAAATATTGTAATTATCATAAAATATGTCTTATCTAATTTATATATTTAATAAATTATAAAATAAATTATTATAAATAGAAATAACGAATATATACATAAATTAATTAATATAAATTATAATAATACTAAAATATAAAATAAACGTATGATTTGAAATTATATTTATATAAGATAATTAAATATCAAAGAAATTCGTAAATTATAAAAATATTCATTAGATACAAATTGTAAAATACTAACTCTTTTGAACAATGAATTGATAGTAAAGTTTAAAAATACGAAAATAGTAAAATTCAAAGGCTAGCAAAATTGAAAAATAAGATAAATTAAAATGTTGTGAATATTATATGAATATTTACAATTTAAATAAATTAGGTTTATTAAATATTGCAAATCTAAAATAGAAATAATTGTTCGATTTTGATAGTCACACTCATCTAAATATTGTACTATTTAAAATTTAACCATTTCAATTAACCATTTCAATTAAACATTTCAATTATAATTTTTATCACATGTCGATATTTTTTATTTTATCAAATATTTTTATTTTTTGGGAGTGTAACATTATTTATTGCGATATTCCAAGCAGATAAAAGGAACATCGACTATTTAATTTTAATTTCGTGTATTATTTTTAGATAAATGGATGATTAAATGAATCAATAATTCCTAGATTATTAAATTTGAATATTTTCAGCAGATAAATATTGAAACATTCTTACATACCTGACAAACTCTTTGGTTGATTGTTTGAATAATCAGAAGAAAACGTACTTTCTCTATGCATATTTACAGAAGATTTTTTAATTTTGTTTTGAAATATAAGCGTTTACTGTCTTTCTTTCATTTTCAATGACGCATATATTTTAATATTTTACACAATGTTTTCTTACTTTAAAAGTACCAAATAAAGTACAAACTTTATTTTTCGTTTTGCTTGCTGCTTGTTAACTTGAATTGACGTTTTATATAAACGGTCAAATAAAGGCGGAAGAACACATTTAAAATATTTAGAGCTGTAGAAATTGAGGGAGGTAAATAAATTATTTTCAGATAAAGAAAATTACAACGTAACATTGCGTATCAATTGAGTAATAGAGTTACTCATTAATATAGTGGAAATAAAAAATAGAAAATAGATATATATCGTATATTTAAAATATAAATAGCTATATATAATAGATAGACTATTAAGTATTAAATAAATTATCACAAGATTGTGTGAGATATCACAAAATGAACTGTCTGGGATAAACTGGGAGGGATAAAGTGTGCTGGATAAACTAGGATGGATAAACTGGGATGTATAAAGTGTGCTGGATAAACTGGGCTGGATAAACTGGGCTGGATAAACTGGGCTGGATAAACTGGGCTGGATAAACTGGGCTGGATAAACTGGGATGGATAAACTGTGATGGATAAACCATGCGAGGTAAACTGTGAGAGATAAACTGTACAGGAAAAATGCAAGATAATCTGTGTCGAATAAAATGTGAAGGATAAACTTAGCATTAGAAAATGTAATAAACTGCGGAATAAACTTTGTGAATTGATAATGCGGATAAGCTTTGCGGGATAAAATTTGCGACATAAATGTTCCAGATGAATTGTGCGCTCTGACTGTAAAAAATAAACTGTGAGATAAACTGTGAGCGTAAACGAAAAATAAATTGTACGGGATAAACTGTGCAATGTCAACTGTGTGGATAAACTTTGTTGGATAAACTATGCGGGATAAACTACACGGAAAACTCTGTGCCGCATAAACTGTGCAGGATAAACTGTGGGTGATAAAATGTGCTGGATAAACTATGGGATGAACTGTGCGGGATAAACATCACAGGATAAACTGGGCGAAATTAACTGTGTAGCATAAACTGTGCGGGATAAACTGTGCGAGATAAACTGTGCGGTATAACCTATGTGGAATGAACTGTGTGGAGAACCTGTAAGGGATAACCTGTAAGGGATAAATTGTGTGGAATTAACTGCGAGATGAACTGTGCGGGATGAACTGCGAGGGATGAATTGTCGGGATGAACTGTGCAGGATGAACTGCGAGGGATGAATTGTCGTGATGAACTGTGCGGGATGAATTGTGCTGATGGTTGACACTCTCAGCCGAGATGTCATTTGGAACATGCACATTAGTGGTCATATGCTATAGAATTTATCAGCAATCAAAGTTGATTGCTGATAAATTCTATAGTATATCACTTATATATAAGCGATATTTAACTTATGTTAAATATATTTATCAATTTTGATTATCAACGCGTATATATAAGTGATATAATATTTATCCTAAACTTGAAATATAAAATATATTTGCGTGTATATTTTCAGCGAAGAAATTTAGCAAGCTCAATTTTTCTGCTGATCTACGTTGATTAACCTCATTTTGCATCTACTTTATTGTATTAAAGATTAATGTTCTAACATGAATATTTATTAACATATATTTTAATTTAATTAAAATATATTAATTCGATGAATTTAAATGCTAATAAAACTTAAATAAAATGAATATTTTTTGATTAATAAAAACTTGTTAATAAAATGCTTTGATTCGATAAATGTTTTATGCGAACACTATAGTTAATCAACTCATCTTAATAAAAATTATTAATTAAAATCATTTTATATATTTTCAAAATATCTTGTTTTCAAAGATTCACTGAATACTGGATACAGTATTTTGATTGTAAACTGTAATTTTAACGGTTGTATATTCAATTGAATACAATTGGATGATAGTTAAGTATTTGACAATGTTTCGATCAAACTACATGATCAAATTAACTTGAAGAAAATCTATGAAATTTAACGAAACCTTCTTTAAATTGCCTTTAAATCGAAACAGAAGATGGCAAACAAATTCTTATTTCGATTTTTAAATCTGATCGACTCATCAGATTGAGAGTAGGCGATGGACATATAATAATTTTCGTTGTCATTATATAACAATACTCTTATATACTAACATTGAAGCATATTAAATCACAAAAATCAGTTATTGGTAAGGCTGATTACATCGATCAGGCAAAATATTCCTATTCTGCAATTCTGATTTCATTTTCTCGAAAAATTCAATAACATCTCGCTCAGTCACAACTTTGCCAGTTTCTGAACATGTTCTGAAAAACTCCTGTAGCTGTTCCCGAAATTCGCGCATCATTGAAATAACTTCAATTTGCATTGGTCGGTTCAGCTTCTCCAGTATAAGTTTAATATCGTCGTCTGTTGTTTTCGCTTTTGAAAGATAATGTTCAATTGTATCAGTAGGATCGATGAGGAAGGATAATCCCTCTAATTCATAAGTGTATACACATTTTGAACACTTACACAGATAGTCTCGCCAGTTTAACTGCCAGATCGTTGCACGTGAACCGTCAAATATAAGCTGAAGTTCACGCTGCAATACTTCTTCGGTCACGCCTTCTTGAACGCTTCCTAATAACTGATTAGCGTATAGAGGAAGTATGCATTTGTTGTCATCAGAGGATTGAGCCCTTAACGACGAAGCAGTCGTTAATAGTGAGTCAACATCTTCAATTGAAAATAACTCCCGAGTTGTTTGTACGTACGATTGACAATACAGCGGAAAATACGGAATCAGTAAAGCCATGAATTTATTACTACAAGCTGGACAAATAATCACTGCATCATCTTGTTCTCCGAGTTCAGCAATGTCTATATGCTCAAAGTGAAACCAATCTTCACAAATCACGCAACTTATCATATTTGTATCACCGTTGTATGAGCATTCACATGTGCAGTAAAGTCCACGTAGATTATGGTTGTCGTAATTATTTTTAACATTTATACTGTCCTTATCGCTTTTTAGCTGACATGTCAATTCTGGAAAACGTTCATTGCCACAATCACATCGGTAATTTCTTTTACTCCAAAGTTCGTATAGGTCGTGATCACTGTGACATTGGATCGAACAGCCATAACATATTGCAGCAGGTAGACATCCATTATCTTGACAGGTTTTACATGAAAATATACCTTGACGATTCATATATCCCTTGTTGTAGGTGCATTCCTCTTCAGACGCTTGTCCACGCATTGTCATTTCTTCGAGTTCCATCATTTCATTTTCGTTAACCAAGTCATTGAGACTAATGACACAATCCTCATCATTTTCATCGGCATCCATATGTTCAGTAATACGAAGTCTATAAAATATAAGTATTATAAGATTTGTAATTTTATATATATTTATTGCTTTTATTGACAACATAAATGCCACAAAAATATGATTATTGATCAATTACTTTTCATTTTGATGGATAAAACTGTTTGAGTCAAAAATAGACACACGAAACTTTACCGGACTGATTAAACTTTACTTATTTGTTAAGTAACATCCACTGAATACAGAAATCAACTTAATAAAATTGAGTTGATTTAATTCTAATTTGACATTTGATATCTAGTATTAATATGCAGCTTAGCCTTAGTTACATATTAAAACAGCTGGTTTAAGCATTGTCTAAAACGAAATGTTTCTTATAAAAGCCTTAGAGCCTTAAATATTAATTTAATAAATTAACGGTCAAGCAATGATGAAATTAATCAACAGAACATAGATTATAAAAATTAAAAACTCAATACAAGCGTTTCATCGACAACAATCAATTATACCGGGATACTTTCATTCAACCTTTTAGTTCATGCCAACTAAAAATACATGTTTGTGCAAACAAAGCTTTGATCGACCATACTAAAAAGATAATTAAATTAATCATATTTTAATAAATTAAAAGATGTAGGTTATAATCCTTGAATCAGTTAATGGCGTGCTTCTGCCAAAGACAACTGCGTTCAAATATCTGGGATCAGTCATCTCCAGCACAGGAGGAGTGGCAAAAGACGTCACCACTCGCATCAACGCAAGCTGGACAAAATGGAGAGCAGCCACTGGAGTTTTGTGCGACAAACGCATGCCAGACAAACTCAAATCGAAGTTCTACAGAAGCGTAATACGGCCTGTAGCAATGTACGGTGCTGAGTGCTGGGCAATGACAGCAGAAGCACAACGTAAGCTTGGATGCATGGAAACCAAAATGCTAAGGTGGATCGCAGGAAAGACTCGCCTAGATCATGTCCGTAACGAAGACATCCGCAAGCGATTTGGCGTAGCACCCATAGCAGACAAACTGAGAGAATCAAGGCTGCGATGGTATGGACATGTAATGAGGGCAGACGTGAACACATTAGCGCAGGCACCATTTCAAATCGAGGTCGACGGAAAGAGACCAATAGGAAGACCACAGAAAAGATGGATGGATACCCTTCTTAAGGACATGAAAATGGTCGGACTCACGCCCAAAGACGCAGCAAAGAAGGCATTTTGGCGTCAACGATCGTGGCAAGCGGACCCCGTCATACGGGATAAACGCTAAGAAGAAGAAGGTTATAATCCTTGAATATATATTCAAATTATTTATATGAAATAAATTAAAAACAATACGCGTTTTAACATTTGATTTACAAGCTTAAAGACAATATAGCCAACATAAGCTACATTTTGATTGCGGAAGGATAGTATCGGAAAACAAACAATTGGTAGAAATGGCGGCACTAAGTTGTTATAGCATCACCATTTACAAATATACGTTTTGCTAAACACCTAGCTTGCTAGATGACGATGAAATAATATCGAGTGACTGTGTCCATAAGTGGACTAAACCCACATACTTGTTATGAATTGACTAGATACTACATTCCATGGTTGCATTTATGTAATAAATTCAGGAGACGCGGTCTATCCTTCTCCCCCAAGACATTACTCGATTTATTCCAAAGCATATTTACACCCACTTTACTCCGTACATAACCCCTCCACACTCATCTTCATCTCAAGGTCTTTTAACCCTAGTCAAATGCTCTTAAGATCGTCCCTCCTTTTAAACTATTCATGTCCAGCCCTGTCTTGTTTAGCTATATCAGTTTGTAAGAACGGTAAACTATCAGTATAGCCAATATCTATAATTCACAAGAACCGATAGCTCCTAGACCGTATTTTGGGTACTGACTATGACATGTTACTCATTGACTTCACCGACATAACTGGTAGTTAGATTAATGCAGCACTCCGCAAAGTCAGGAACGACTACCTTATTCACAAACCACCGTCGTTCACCTTTCATTGCTCAAAAACTAATTCTATCCTCGACATATAACTACTTCATAAGATGTGGATGTTGAAACCCATCTGTACTGAACAGTCGCGCCAAAAACAGACCACATCTAATGACCTTATTCGTTGGCGGATAGAGGAAGATACGTTGCTTAGAAGGAGGTTTCACTTTGATCCCATCAGAGTGGCTTTCTTTCAGGCGTCTATCCAACTCTTCCCCAGAATTGGTAATGAAAGTTTGACTGAATTTAATTCCTACCTCTAATCTCAAGCTACCGCGTTGCTTTCGAGGTTCAGGTTAAAATGCTACACCTTCCCAATCTATCTGTTTCCGCCAGACAAGCCCTCTCGAATTAATACTGGAGCTCTAGATATAGGTTCCAGCTGAGCAAGGATATAGCAAGCCTTGCACACCTTAACCATTCCCAGTCTTTCTTTTGGAAGATATTCAAGAAACAGAAGTTTGTCTGCTGGAGGGACAGGGCTGTGGGATGGATTGGGAGTTTCGGCTTTGACAGAGTTCTGGAAGAGTCGCTATCCCTACACAACTATGGAGCCACTCAATCTCCCCAACCAATCCCGTCTTGGGGTGACTTCAGGAGCAGAGACTTATCTGTTACATATATCCTTAACTCCTGGGGACCACTTTCGGGCAATTCCAAATCCGTCGCTCCGCCATTTTCTCAGGTATGTCAAGTTCTGACAGCCAATCAAAGAAGATAAGTGGTCATCACAATGCTTAGCCTCAACATCCGATGTAGCCGGCATCAATATTAGTTGTAGAATTTTTTTACCCAAACGTAATCCTGTAAAAGATCGCTCGGTCCATACTGCAATAGGTGAAGTGCACATGTTTTGTCAGGATAACAGTCATCAGCTTGCTGTGGCTGTTTTTCTAGACTTTTCTACGGCATTCGACCGCATTTCCATTCTTTTTGTTATCTCTTCTCTTAGGTCCCTCGGATTGCCTGCGAGAATTGTTAACAGGATGGATATATTGCTTACACTAAGTGGTTCTACTATAAAGACGACTCTGATGTGCGTCAGTTCTACTTTATTACTGGTGTGTCTCAAGGTTCCCCACTTTCTCGAATCTTATATCTTGCTGCCTCTATTAACCTATTCAAAATATTTAAACGTAATCAACATCTAGTGGTATACGCTGATGATACCACTGCCCCGATTTCTGGACGCAAGTGCAATTATTTAGTCTCGGACATCAACTGTTTCTTTTTAAGACTAAAAGACCAGCTAGTCATATTAATCTTATTCTCGACTCCTCTAAATCGCAGGTGGTTGTCTTTCATGGCGCTCCTATCACCAACAAAAAATTGAAGAGATTAGCACTTTCAGCTATATCCTCCATTTTTGCAAATCAACCACTCCCTACCTTCTCGAGTCGAGTAAAATACCTGGGGTTCACCGTTACGGTGAGCTGGTTGGCGGATGCTGACCTGGATAGACTCAAACGTATCCTGAAGAAAGCTAGGTGGGCCCTAAAACGGACTCAGCATCTGTCATTGAATGGGAAAACCCAAGTACGTCTCTGGAGGTACTTGGGCTATCTCGGAATTAGTCATATTTTCGAGAGTGTGTCCACCCAGAGCAAAAACTAAGGTTTCTCAAGCTCCTCATTTCGCGATTACTGAGCATAGTCCGCCTCGTTTGGACTCTTCGGGGGGGGAAATAACCCGGGTGGTTCAGTCGGAGAGCGGTGTGTTGGATTGGCTGGAGGTCTTAGATCCCGCTGGACCTGAGACCGTAACAAAGTTAAAGAAGCGAACGAATTTTTAACGACCGGCTGTTTTTTTATTGTTTTTGACATGTTTCGTTTTTAATTATTTTTTATCAGTTGTTATTTATTAACAAAACCTTTATTTATTTAATAAATCCAATTATTACGCAAACACCAGTTGTGCATATATAGATATATTTTTATTTATAGATTAAATATTTTTGGCAAAGCAATATTGATCACTTGAGTCAACTAATCTGTTGATCAATGTTAGCAAATGTGTGATGATAATAATTGGTGATGATACATAATATAGCGAAGAATTGTCAATTCAAGCGATGATTAAATGTCAATTCAAGCGATGATTCTAGGTGTTTTTGTTAAAGGTAATTAAACATGTTTGGGCATTGTTGGACTCTATATCATGTCGGTTGGCGAAGCCATAACGGTACCTTATAGAATTGCAGTGGCAAGTTCACGCTAAAAAGCTGTAATTGTATAATGAAACAGATCAGCGATTACTGCTCTATGCCTCAATCAAGAAAATTGTTTCCTCTTTTCTTTTATGGTCTGTCGACAATGCCGTAAGACTATGGCATGCTGGGAATGATTAATGTTAATATTTTGGTGCTTTTAACAGAGAAAATTATTTTAAATTCCGGTAAACAATCACCACATAAAAAGATTAAAGATTTAGCGTAAATATCGTATCATCGACAGCGATGAGACGAAAAGTTACGAAGAGTAGGCAGAGTTTGATGCGGATGTGGATGGTGGGCCAGGAGAGTTGGGCAAGATATGTGGATGTGTGGTCGAAGCGACGGAGATGAAAGAGCACTCGAACGGCGGTGTTGATTATTCGTTGTAGGGGTAGGATGATGGATTTTGGAGAATTGGTGAAAATGCTAAGGCAGTAATCGATTTTAGGGTAAAGAAGGGATGCAAGAAGAGAATACAAGAACGGAAGTCGATAAGGGGGCGGATACGGCGGATGTCACGGAGAATTAAGTTAGATGAGCGGACCTTGTCACGGACGAACGGTTTAAGGGAAAGGTGATCATCGAAATGGAAGCCTAATAAAGTGAGATTGTGGACTATGGGGATGATCGATGAGGCAAAATATACAGTGGGAAGAGATATGTATGGTTTACTGGGGAGGAAGGCATTAATTTCCTTTAAATCGATAATTTTGTATTTACAGACAAAGCCCATTGTCATTTAACAATCAGGAAAATCTTCTTTTTCTTCAGCGTTTGTTCCGCTTCGTTACGGAGTCCGCTTTTTCCACTGTCACGCCGATGGGCCTTATTGATGGTTGATGACAACCATCAATAAGGTTGATAAACTTTAGCTAAGTTCATTAAGACACCATTTCATATTGTTGATACGACAGTTTTGTTTTACAACTGGATTGTCACTAAGTCTATCGCCAACCTTTCTCCTTTTTCAGCATTGGCTTGGAACCGGCCATGGCGGAATAATCAGGAAAATAAAAGCACAAAATTGAAATCAGTTAAATGATTGCATGGAAACGTTGGCAGATTACTTTTAGCCAGCATTCATTACTTTTCAATTGAAAATTTTAAAATTGATGGCAGAACCAATATCTTTAAGCAATCGAAATTTCATACACCAAAAATCTTTGTCTCAAAAAAAGATTCCAAGTCAATTCGCCTCTAGTAATTCGCGACCCAGTAATGCAAAGTGAGTTTAAACTCACACTAAAATGTTTTTTATTGTAAATTTGTTTTTATGAGATTTAATCTAGTCTTTAATAAGTAATAAATAATCATCCACAAATCTACACATTAAGTACATATTTGACTGACCGTTAAAATAAAAGTCAATTCCATATTTGGCCAACTTTAACATGTCGAATGCAGAAAGCATCGCTGAAGAAGCCCGCAACATGACTGGTTGAATGATGTAAACTAAATTCCATATAATGGTAGCTCAGCTGTTTTAACAAACCATTTAAAAACAAAATGAACAAATATAGATCTAATGTAGTGCCTTGGGGTACAACCAATTCTAATTGCTTGATTCCTGATGATACGTTATTCAAGCGCACTGTAATTATCTGTTCAGGAAGTCTATAATCCAGTCACATGTATTCTAATGTAAATATTAAAATTTCAACATTGAACTGAATATGGAATTCTAGTAAAGAATTCCGACAAGTCCAATTGAATTGACATCATTAATCGAGCAAAGTGACAGAGACACCTGTATATGTTACATTCCCTGTTATAGCTATGATAATCCATTCAATATCAAATTAATATGAAATTACTTCGGAATCAAATTAATATGAAATTAATATTAATTTGATATTAATTATATTGAATCACACGCTAATTTCTGCTAAAAATCGATTGAAAGAAACAGAATAAAAATTAGCTTAAAATGTGTAAACGCCATTTTTCACATTAAAGGCAGCAAGCAATAATTTCAAAGTCGATCACATAATTTCCATCGAATCAAAAATATCAAGAATTGTTAATTATAGCTAAGATATGTGAGTGATTATTCATGAGTCATTAAAGACAGAAGCAAACAGTGATCATTCAGAACTAAAAGGCAAAAATACAATGTATTGTATGGCGGTATCAGTCTGAACACAGATAGTTTGATTAGTCGGGCCTCCTTAACAATAATGTAGAATTATGCAGGGAATTCTCACGTTACTTTGAAGATAAAATATATTAGTGAGTATAAAGTAATTTAGGGTAATTTATACAAAACAATAAAACGGTTGTTTGACTCGTTCACATAAAACATGCACATAAGAATATCAGACCAAAACTATTTTGCAATGCTGTGTAGTTGATTACTTCCTGATTACTCGGGAGCAGGACATCCAGCGGATTTCAGCAAATTCAAGTGAATATCAGCTTCAATGAGATCTTCAATGAGATCTTCAGTGACATTAATTTAATCAATAACTTAAAGGAATCATTTACATAAACAAACTTTCAATTTCTCGTCCAAGTTCATTAAAATAAGTTCCACTTTCATATTGCTTATTCGAAAAATTAAATTTCCTGATTAATTAGTTACTTAGTTTGAATATAGACAAAATACGTTGTATCTAATTTATTGTCTTTATTAGACAGAATATGTTAAATGAAAATCGAATATTAAGATTGTATGCACTAAAGTGGATTCCGGATCACCAAAGTGTTGTGGTTGATTAAATCATGAAAATAAACTAAATTATAGGATTAATTACAGTCTAATCCGATTATCATAAAATTAGATCTACACGATTCAAAACTATTTATAATAAAGTAGAAAAAGCGAATATTAAGATTGTATTATAAACTGTATTCCCGGATCACCAAAGTGTTGTGGTTGATTAAATCATGAATATAAACTAAATTATAGGATTAATTACAGTCTAATCCGATTATCATAAAATTAGATCTACACGATTCAAAACTATTTATAATAAAGTAGAAAAAGCGAATATTAAGATTGTATTATAAACTGTATTCCCGAATCACCAAAGTGTTGTGGCTGATTAAATCATGAATATAAACTAAATTATAGGATTAATTCCAGTCTAATCCGATTATCATAAAATTAGATCTACACGATTCAAAACTATTTATAATAAAGTAGAAAAAGCGAATATTAAGATTGTATTATAAACTGTATTCCCGGATCACCAAAGTGTTGTGGTTGATTAAATCATGAATATAAACTAAATTATAGGATTAATTACAGTCTAATCCGATTATCATAAAATTAGATCTACACGATTCAAAACTATTTATAATAAAGTAGAAAAAGCGAATATTAAGATTGTATTATAAACTGTATTCCCGGATCACCAAAGTGTTGTGGTTGATTAAATCATGAATATAAACTAAATTATAGGATTAATTCCAGTCTAATCCGATTATGATAAAATTAGATCTACACGATTCAAAACTATTTATAATAAAGTAGAAAAAGCGAATATTAAGATTGTATTATAAACTGTATTCCCGAATCACCAAAGTGTTGTGGTTGATTAAATCATGAATATAAACTAAATTATAGGATTAATTCCAGTCTAATCCGATTATCATAAAATTAGATCTACACGATTCAAAACTATTTATAATAAAGTAGAAAAAGCGAATATTAAGATTGTATTATAAACTGTATTCCCGGATCACCAAAGTGTTGTGGTTGATTAAATCATGAATATAAACTAAATTATAGGATTAATTCCAGTCTAATCCGATTATGATAAAATTAGATCTACACGATTCAAAACTATTTATAATAAAGTAGAAAAAGCGAATATTAAGATTGTATTATAAACTGTATTCCCGAATCACCAAAGTGTTGTGGTTGATTAAATCATGAATATAAACTAAATTATAGGATTAATTACAGTCTAATCCGATTATCATAAAATTAGATCTACACGATTCAAAACTATTTATAATAAAGTAGAAAAAGCGAATATTAAGATTGTATTATAAACTGTATTCCCGGATCACCAAAGTGTTGTGGTTGATTAAATCATGAATATAAACTAAATTATAGGATTAATTCCAGTCTAATCCGATTATCATAAAATTAGATCTACACGATTCAAAACTATTTATAATAAAGTAGAAAAAGCGAATATTAAGATTGTATTATAAACTGTATTCCCGGATCACCAAAGTGTTGTGGTTGATTAAATCATGAATATAAACTAAATTATAGGATTAATTACAGTCTAATCCGATTATCATAAAATTAGATCTACACGATTCAAAACTATTTATAATAAAGTAGAAAAAGCGAATATTAAGATTGTATTATAAACTGTATTCCCGGATCACCAAAGTGTTGTGGTTGATTAAATCATGAATATAAACTAAATTATAGGATTAATTCCAGTCTAATCCGATTATGATAAAATTAGATCTACACGATTCAAAACTATTTATAATAAAGTAGAAAAAGCGAATATTAAGATTGTATTATAAACTGTATTCCCGAATCACCAAAGTGTTGTGGTTGATTAAATCATGAATATAAACTAAATTATAGGATTAATTCCAGTCTAATCCGATTATCATAAAATTAGATCTACACGATTCAAAACTATTTATAATAAAGTAGAAAAAGCGAATATTAAGATTGTATTATAAACTGTATTCCCGGATCACCAAAGTGTTGTGGTTGATTAAATCATGAATATAAACTAAATTATAGGATTAATTCCAGTCTAATCCGATTATCATAAAATTAGATCTACACGATTCAAAACTATTTATAATAAAGTAGAAAAAGCGAATATTAAGATTGTATTATAAACTGTATTCCCGAATCACCAAAGTGTTGTGGTTGATTAAATCATGAATATAAACTAAATTATAGGATTAATTCCAGTCTAATCCGATTATCATAAAATTAGATCTACACGATTCAAAACTATTTATAATAAAGTAGAAAAAGCGAATATTAAGATTGTATTATAAACTGTATTCCCGAATCACCAAAGTGTTGTGGTTGATTAAATCATGAATATAAACTAAATTATAGGATTAATTCCAGTCTAATCCGATTATCATAAAATTAGATCTACACGATTCAAAACTATTTATAATAAAGTAGAAAAAGCGAATATTAAGATTGTATTATAAACTGTATTCCCGAATCACCAAAGTGTTGTGGTTGATTAAATCATGAATATAAACTAAATTATAGGATTAATTCCAGTCTAATCCGATTATCATAAAATTAGATCTACACGATTCAAAACTATTTATAATAAAGTAGAAAAAGCGAATATTAAGATTGTATTATAAACTGTATTCCCGAATCACCAAAGTGTTGTGGTTGATTAAATCATGAATATAAACTAAATTATAGGATTAATTCCAGTCTAATCCGATTATCATAAAATTAGATCTACACGATTCAAAACTATTTATAATAAAGTAGAAAAAGCGAATATTAAGATTGTATTATAAACTGTATTCCCGGATCACCAAAGTGTTGTGGTTGATTAAATCATGAATATAAACTAAATTATAGGATTAATTCCAGTCTAATCCGATTATCATAAAATTAGATCTACACGATTCAAAACTATTTATAATAAAGTAGAAAAAGCGAATATTAAGATTGTATTATAAACTGTATTCCCGAATCACCAAAGTGTTGTGGCTGATTAAATCATGAATATAAACTAAATTATAGGATTAATTCCAGTCTAATCCGATTATCATAAAATTAGATCTACACGATTCAAAACTATTTATAATAAAGTAGAAAAAGCGAATATTAAGATTGTATTATAAACTGTATTCCCGAATCACCAAAGTGTTGTGGTTGATTAAATCATGAATATAAACTAAATTATAGGATTAATTACAGTCTAATCCGATTATCATAAAATTAGATCTACACGATTCAAAACTATTTATAATAAAGTAGAAAAAGCGAATATTAAGATTGTATTATAAACTGTATTCCCGAATCACCAAAGTGTTGTGGTTGATTAAATCATGAAAATAAACTAAATTATAGGATTAATTACAGTCTAATCCGATTATCATAAAATTAGATCTACACGATTCAAAACTATTTATAATAAAGTAGAAAAAGCGAATATTAAGATTGTATTATAAACTGTATTCCCGAATCACCAAAGTGTTGAGGCTGATTAAATCATGAATATAATTCATGAGAATAATTCAATATCTAATACAATATTATAAATATAATATTGCATATTATAAATATAATATATTCAATATATCGATATATAATTTTTACATATCATTTATTATAATATTAATGTTTAAGATTGAAGCATAGAGCAATATAACATTGTTACATTTCACAGATTAATGACTTACTCTGGAAATCGATTTCGAAAAGTGTTAATCAGTGTGGAGTATATAAATTCAAAGAAACGTTTAATGTAAATTTTCAACAACTAGCTGGATTCCTTATGAACATCCAAGTATTACATCATGTTAAAACGTTAGTGCTCAGTGCATTCACTCTGAAGATCCATTGAGTACTAACGTCAGCGCAGCATGATTTTAGTGGTTAGGTCGGGTTGCAACTTATTCGTGACGATATTCGTACATTAGTTTACAGACAAATGTTTAGGATTGAAGTATAAAGCAGTATAATATCCTTACATTTCACAGATTAAAATGAACTGCTCTGAAAATCTATTTCTAAAATTGGTAGACAGGTAAGAAATCAACAAATACGTAGGAATGTATTTCGAAAAAGGTTAGACTTGTAAGGAGTCTGCACATTCGCATGAGTTTCGTGCAATTCTTCAACGACTAACTGGATTCTGCATAGACAATCCAAGTATTACAGCATGTTGAAACGTTAGTGATCAGTGCCTGCGGCTTGATGACCCACTGAGTAGTAACGCTGGCGCAGGATGAAGCTGGTGTTTAAATCGTATTGCAACTGGTTTGTAACGATATTCACACACTAGTTTATATTTTAAATATTATTACTTTTAATAAAACTAAAATTTGTTTCTAAAAAATAAAGGATAAAATAAATAAAAGATGTGTCAAGAATTCTTAATTTACAATTCGATTTTGAGTTAATTCTATATTTTTAACATATTTAACATATAGAATTTAACAATATAGAATTAACAGTATATTGTTATATACTGTTATAGCACATAACAGTATAACATTCTATATAATTTATACTGTAAAGAGAAAGGATGCTATTCTGCACTATGCAGTATAACCAATATTAAATCACCAATATCATCCTGCTCCATGTTAACGCAGAATGATGTTGGTGTTTAGATAGTGTTGCGACTGCTTCGTGACGATAATCGTACACTACTTTTCTTGCGAATTTGTAGACTTCTTACCGATCTGACACTTTACGAAATATATTTCCAGATCAGGTTATTTGATATGGGAAATGTAAGAATGTTATACTGTTATGTGCTTCAATCATAAACATGTCTGCAAACTAGTGTACGAATATCGTCACGAGTTTATACAAATGTGAACCTATATTGTCGGCTAAGGATGATGTTAGTAGATTGATCGTATTGCAACTGGTTCGTAACGACATTCGTTCACTAGTTTGCAGACACATGCTTAGGAATAAAGCATAGAGCAGTACAGCATCCTTACATTTCACAGATTAAAATGAACAGCTCTGGAAATCTATTATTAAAAGTGTCATGCCGGAAAGGAATCAGCAAATACACAGAAAAGTTTCGTGAAAGTTTAAAAGACTAGCTGAATGCTATATAAATCATCCAAGTATTACGGTATGTTAAAACGTTACTGCTCAGGGCCTGCTCCCTGAAGATCCACTGAATATTAACGTCGCAGCTGGAAATGTATTTCGAAAAAGGTTAGAGGGGTAAGGAGTCAACACATTCGCATGAGTTTCGTGCAATTCTTCAACGACTAACTGGATTCTGCATAGACAATCCAAGTATTACAGCATGTTGAAACGTTAGTGATCAGTGCCTGAGCCATGATTATCCAATGAGTAGTATCGCTGGCGCAGGATAAAGATGATGTTTAGATCGTGCTGCAACTAGTTAGTGACGATATTCGTACACTAGTTTGCGGACATGTGTTTAGGATTAAAGTATAGAGCAGTATATCATCTTTACATTTCACAGATTAAAATGAACAGCTCTGGAAATCTATTATTAAAAGTGTAATTCCGGTAAGGAATCAGCAAATACACAGAAAAGTTTCGTGAAATTTTTAACGACTAGCTGAATTCTATATAAATCGTTCAAGTATTACGGTATGTTGAAACGTTACTGCTCAGGGCCTGCTCCCTGAAGATCCACTGAATATTAACGTCGCAGCTGGAAATGTATTTCGAAAAAGGTTAGACTGGTAAGGAGTCAACACATTCGCATGAGTTTCGTGCAATTCTTCAACGACTAACTGGATTCTGCATAGACAATACAAGTATTACAGCATGTTGAAACGTTAGTGATCAGTGCCTGCGGCTTGATGACCCACTGAGTAGTAACGCTGGCGCAGGATGAAGCTGCTGCAACTGGTTAGTGACGATATTCATACACTAGTTTGCGGACATGTGTTTAGGATTGAAGTATAGAGCAGTATAACATCTTTACATTTCACATATTAATGACTTGCTCTGAAAATCTATACAATTTATATATACAGTAATCTTACATGTTGTTAGTCAAGGTTTAAAGAGTCGGAAGT
Organism: Pomphorhynchus laevis; assembly: GCA_012934845.2. Taxonomy (NCBI): domain Eukaryota; kingdom Metazoa; phylum Acanthocephala; class Palaeacanthocephala; order Echinorhynchida; family Pomphorhynchidae; genus Pomphorhynchus; species Pomphorhynchus laevis. The sequence continues at coordinate 95,640 of WNNJ02002996.1, forward strand.
AATGAAGGAATGATACTTTCTGATGTTTTCTGATGCGAAATTACATTGTGTGATCCAGCAAAATTGGCAATCTATATTTTAATGTATATATCAGTGTATATATAATTTATTTTTCAACATTGCAATAAACCCGCTTAGTTTTCAAAATTAAAAAATAAGATGCTTGATATATATAAATATATGTCCCTATATTCAAATAATTTTGATTTTTATCAAACTATTTTGCACACTCCAGATCCTTAAAGAAGTTTGAGATCTAAAGTAAATGCAACCCTGAAGATGACGTGCCGTAGTGCCATCGAAATATTGGATTTTCTAATCAAATAAATATTCCTGTTTCCTCGCCTTCTTGTAATAACACTTATATATGTTTATCGTGATAATCAAAATATAAGTTTGAAATATCGGAGAGGGATGAGTAAATACTAATTTATATTTCGCTAGATGTTGCTAGCATAATCAGAAATAAAAGTACATTTTGTTCATCAAATTGACTAGCAAGTTGTAAGTTTTGTTTCTAATAAAATACATTTTGCATAACATATCAACAAATTATACGTTTTGTTTCTGATGATGCTAGCAGCATCTAGCGAAATGTAATAAATTAAATTTCTTCATTACATTTGTTTACTGATCCGAAATTTAAATTTAAAAATGATACATCAGTTATTTTGAAAGACGATATTTTCATTCAAAATAATCAGAATAATCAAAATGAATGTATTCTATAATACTATAATTGAATGAACAATTGCATACACGAGCGAGTATCATCATTTGGTCGGCTTCATCAATTATCCTCGTGTGAATTCTTTAATCCTAGATGCAGCACTGTACACTACAATCAGCGTAGGTGGACCTCATCAGCAGTGATTGGGATCCTTAAAAAAGTTTAAGAATTTCTAGCACAACCAGCTATGCGACAATTACATTGGAATAAATTTGATAGCAAAAAAGGCAGTTACCACTCAGAGTATCGCTACACGGATGCCATAATAAACTGTCTATTCGGCCCTAAGATTTACAACAGACAAGTAAACTTTTTTGCATATTCAGTAAAAAATCATGTTTGTGAATGTGGTTTTAAATGTACAGTGCTTTTATATGTACATTAAAACCGCTTTGGGTATATATGAATAAAATACTTAAAGTAATTAAAACACACTTCAAAAAAATTGAAAATATATTTTTGAATTAAAAATAAATAAATTGGGTCTGTGAATTTGATAATTTACAATATGCAAATAACAAATTACAATTTGCTAATAAAAAGTGTTACATAGTAAAGTAATATAGTAGCCCAATTATAAGTAGGGACATCTATATTTAGACAAGTAAAAGGTTTTCCAATGGGTGGTAATAGTAGCCCAATTATAGCTGACATGGTTTTAAGCTTTATAGAATATGAATTTGTTCATAACTGTGTAAAAAATAAATCTAAATTATATAAAGATATGAAATATATGTTTCGATACATTGATGATATATGTGTATTTAACTCTAATAATTTTTATTCAAAAGCGAACAAATTTATCCAAGTAGCCTCATTCTTAATAAAACCAATATTAATGATAAAGAAGGTGTATATCTAGATATGAACATTAAATTAACATTAACTAAAACTACTTTTAATTTATATCGTAAAGATGACATATTTAAATTTACAAGAAACATATTTTTGCATGATCATTCATGCATACCATATAATATAAAATATAATATATTAAATAATGAAATTTTAAGAATTGCAACAATTTGTAACGACATTGGCTTTCTTCAAAAATCATTTAAATAATTTAATAGATACATATTTTAAACTAGGTTACTATAAAAATAACATCAAGCAGAAAATAGTAAAATATATAAATCAACACAATAATATAAAGAATAAATTTAAACTCTTAAGTGGCAAATTTTTATGGATGGATAATAAATAATATACTCTGTATTAGTGATAAATAATATACTTTGTATTAGAATAAAATACTAGATAGTTTTATCAGAGGAAATACATCATTAGCATGTATTTGGCCCCGCTGATATGTTGGGTAGAAGAGTTAGGGGTCTAAACCTGATAGCATAGCAGTTCCTCCCGATGACGTTCAATTCTTATTCTGATACAACGTCTGTTATTTATTAGTCTATTATAATAGACTAATATAATATATATAATAGATATAATATATCTATTATAATATATCTATTATAATATATAATATTATATATAATATATAATAGAC